>JASANG010003480.1:0-124954 GCA_030248215.1 Enoplolaimus lenunculus
AGCGCAATCACGATCACGACACAGAACGCGGTTGATTCACAATCCCTGGCGTACGCGATCCAGATTGCCTTCCGACCGCAATTTACATCGGACCAATGATCATCATACACACTGAGTCCCGTTATCAACGGCTTGGAATTTGCAGTTGCAAGCGCGGTTAAATTTGCAGTTGCATCAAATTAATATCCGCGACTACGACCGCGGTTCAATCCGCGACTGTGAGTGCAATTAAAACTGCCGTAGACAGCGTCTTCAAACCACGCTTTAACCGTGATCACTCAAAAAATCAAGACTGGCTTCAATTTTACACTGTCTGTGACTGTATACAAGTTCCAGAATATATTTGATACAACAGGTTTATAAACCGCATAATACAACAGCATAACAAATCTTAATGTATTTCAAAATCCAGCAAAAACAATGAAAAGAAACTGTATGGGTAACTAAATAATGCACACTTCAACAAGAGTATTCAACTGGGTACATTCTGTGCAGAAGAGAATGTACCCGGGCCACATACCGTTGAGTTTGGCCTCCCCCCTTATTCAGAGGGGGTACGACCTGTGATAACCATGACATTTTACGTGTCCGGCAACAAAAATGATCCGCTTATAGTTTAATTGAGGGTTATTGCATGACAACGAACCCCTCTAAACAAGGGGAGGTCGGCCAAAAACGCAAGGCATAGTGGTACATTTTGTACCATGTGGAACCCCTAAAGTTGCACACTGTTGTATTATGCCCTCTTGGTACAATTAACCACTAAAATACATCCATAATATGGCTACTAAAAAACTTTTCTATATATTATTTTCAACCAACCAAAACTACTTTCAAAATAAGCAAAAATCTACTGACGATGTTTCCATAAAGAAAAATGGTCAAATATCTGCATTCATACTAGTCGGTTTTTAAAAAACACTTTTTACATAAATTCCACAAAAAACGACCAAGCTTACACTGTAGTAAATGCAAATCAAGTGTATTTTCATCGACTGCAAACAGTATCATTGTGAGCAAAAAACAAATCGCACCGCAACACAAACATAACGAGCGCTCTCCTGTGTCTTCTTGCGACTTGAAGTATAACGCAGCAATTGATGCCAAAGATTTTCTTAAAAAACTTGGCTGAGTTTCAGAATAATGGGTGAGTTGCAGAGTTATGACAGAAGTTCGATTTTGGATTAAATCTACATATTTGAATGAAGCGAAACGCGAAGCCTGTGGTTGAAAGATGGTCATTCGTCCACCTGTCCGTTCGACGAGAATCTCAGTAACTACTGAACCGATTTTTACAAACTTTCTCGTTTGAAAGCTTATTAAGCTAGGGTGTTCACCGCAACGATAGGCTAATGTACATAACTGGCTAACCGTAAATTAAGAATTGACATTATTTCGCTGATTATTATTATTATTATTATTAGCTTTACAAGCAATACGCACAACAAACTGAAATGTCAAAAGTGCATATCAAACAAACGTAACTTGCATTTTTCAAAATTTTCAGTGAAGAACCTATTATAAATTTGGTCCCCTTCACTCTCTATACGTACAAATTAAAATAATGATGACTTAAAATACAATATACATAACTGAACTTATCTCATTTTCATAACAGCCTTGTATTAAAATGGCGTCATAAGTTTTGAAACACATCTTGACCACTAATTTTAAATAGGGTCAGCATTTGAAAAACATACCCGATCCCGGTTTACTCTTGAACAACAACCCCAACCCAGAATTTTTAAGAATGCAAACCCGAACACGGATTTCATTTCGGGGTTTACCAGGGCCCAGAGTTTTAGAATTTTAACATAAAAACTAAATATAATCCATTTTTTTCAAAGATGGGCAGAAATTTCTGTCTCCATCTATATTCTAGCAGCCCATTTTAACACATTTCCGAACTTTTGATTAATAGTTCACATACAATCTTTGGCTTAGAAAAAAGCTACTAAACTCAACTAAAATGTCGAACTAATACGTAACATAAAATGAGAGATGTCTTGTTTTTTGTATCAATGACATTCCTAATTAAGTTCGTAATTATATTCCAAGTACATCCACGTAAGTTATTCATTAGTCAAAAATGAAGCCGGTTGGTCTAGTTTTTTCCGTCTTCAGTTTGCATTTACGTACGAAATACGATAATTTCCTTATAAGACATGACAGTTTTTGTCTCAAATGTATTTAACACAGTTAGTGTTTTGCAAACATCCTACAATTGCTTTCCCCGCTATTCAAAATTTCTAAGCTACATTTTATATACAAATAATTTTATTCCGGGTATTCGTTCGGGTATTTTTGTAATACCCGAACCAGGGAAAGATTTGTTGTAAATATCCGGGATGCGGAATACTTCGAAGAGAAAACTCTGACCCGGAATCTTTCTGCGAAAATACCGGGACTCAGATGCAACTCTATTGTAAACGTAACCAATGAGTTAAGTTTAGTCCAACTTACAACGCTATTCCGGCAATCAGTAAACACCAAACCAAGCTTAGATTAATATCACGGGCTGCCAACTGCGGAAATATAATCGCATATACTTCGCTTGCAATATAAATGACTACTGTCACAACAAATAGATTAATTAACCACACGTATTCGGCATAATATGGCACCTGAAACAACGTTTATATTATATACAAAGAATAAACAATGACATGTATGTTTAATGCAATAAAATAACAAGAGGAAAACATTACTATAATAGTTCTTTTAAAACACTGAAGTAGCAAACTACCCAAAAATAAAGAAGGATAATTTAAAGTATCCGCATATACGTACTCAAGACAAAAACACTAGACGTGGTCGCAAATTATAAGCTGTATACACAGATACAAAGGAAATAAAATGAGCATGGACTATGTGAGACAGCAACAGAATTTAAAACAATATTCAACACGTCTTTTACATTACAGAAAACTAGGAAGGAACACGGCTTACGCTAACTAATTTGTAAACTGAAAAAAAGACTCGCTTTAAAAAAATAATTTTCCAATAATGCAAAATTGTAAAATCTGTAGCCTTTAAATTAATATTAACATTTTTCAAAGAACAAAGCAGGAATCGAGTTTAACCCTGAGTTTGACAATAAATAAATATGCGGCTACAATTACAGTAAACAAAGATCAATTGTTTACTGCTGACTACCCACTCCATTATTACAATTACGTTTCGCTAACCGAAAATAAATCCATAGGACGTATGGCCACAGCTTCCAGTGCAATATCAATATTCTTTGGAATATCAAAGGCAGCGTCTTCCGTTTTTTGAGCAGGTTTGCTGAAATTTAGCACGCTTAAACAGACAGGAGGAACTGATACAAATATGTATCCTATCCATACCAGGGATGGGTGTCTCGTTTGATCACGTCAAGTCTCTCTATTTGGCAGTCTCGGTCTCGGTTTTTTAGTCTCGGTGGTTTGGAACCGAGACAAGCACTCACGTTTTCAGCAAATGTATGTCTGTATTAAGTATGAATGACTATTTTTTCAATCTTGCTTGATCCTGTACATTACGTACAATTAGCATCTCTCAAAATGTACTTGTGGTTCCGTTTCTTCCCGGTTTTCAGTTCTGTGATACCAGCAGCCTCTCTCAATTCGTGATTTGTCGGATATAAATAACGTTCTAGTCTGAAACAAAATTATTCAATGAAATAACTTAACGTATGCAAGGTTCCATCAAGAACTACATCTCTCAGCTGGAACAGGAACATGAATTTACCTTTTTCACTAGAGCAGGAGCCGTAACTGGAGCAGAAATAGCAATCATGATGCATATATACCACCGAATTACTGCTAATTGACTATGAGTAAAGACAAAATATATATACAGTTCGTGCAAACCAGTTTTCCATGTTCTGCAAAGACATGCGTCGAATACTTTGACATATTGACATATAAGCAATGTGCACATGAAACACATGTTGTGGAAAGAAGCTGAACTTCAAAAAAGTTTGCGTGACGTAAATGTTTTATCTATAAGCGCATTTTAAGGGTAATTTTCACCTTTCAATAAGGGTATATGCCACAGAAAAGAACAATGCCGTCGTAATAAAAGCAAAAAAAAAAACAAACAGAAAACAAGAACAGAAAACAACACAACGCACAGGAAAAAAGCGCGACCCAACAGAATCCACCGCAGGGGAAAACGGCAATATAACAACAGTCCACGAAAGAAGAACCAAAAAAGCCAAAAAAGCCAAACAAATCAAACAAAAGAAAAGAAGAAAAAACAAAACGCAAATTTCCCTAACCAAAAAACAGCCAAGACCACAAAACAATCAAACCATCACCAAACACAGACACAGAAAAACATCAACAGAAGCAACAACCAGAAAACAAAAAGCAAAGCGAAAAAAACAACCAAAAACGAAAAAAAACATCAAAAAAGACGAAAACAACGATAAATCACAAAAAAAGCAAAAAACAAAACAAACGGCAAGAACGCAGCACAATCACAACGAACAACTAAAAACAAAGCGGCGCAAAGCAAAACAAAGCTCCTGCAGAAAAAACAGAAAAACCAAACAAGATCAAAACTCGTCCAACGCAACAAAAAACCATCCACCACCAGCAAGAAAAAAGCAGAAGGAAGCGAGGCAGAGGGTTCAGTGTGTGAGAAGTTCGTGATTTAGACTTAAGCCTGTATCCTGTATCGCCTGTATAGTTCTTTCCTCGATGTATGCTATTCGCTCTGATTTAGTAAAACGCGGCCGGTAAATGTTTATTATAAATCCCAACCCGCAACCGTATAACACACAAAATACCCGAATTTAAGGCCAGCAAATCACAGGTTATGCAATTTAACTGGTACCCGCGACCTGTGGGACACAAAATAACCAAAATTAAGGCCAGCAAATCACAGGTTATGCAATTTACTGGTACCCGAGCCGTAAGACACAAAATACCCAAATTTAAGGCCAGCAAATCACAGGTTATGCAATTTAACTGGTAACCCGAGCCGGAATCCTTAAAGCCGACGTCTGAATCTGATTTAATCCAGCCACTGGCTTTACCGTACCAAATACTTTTGCCGTTTTTTTCCAGAATCCGTGCAATTCTAACCCCGTTAGAATTACACCCCGTTAAACCGTGTACTCTAACCCCGTTAGAGTTACACCAAATTTCCGACCAATCTAACCCCGTTAGATTTGGCCCAACCGTTGTAGAATAATAAATCTAACCCCGTTAGATTTACTAAACTACTTTCCCAGGTTCCTTTAACACTCCAAGTTCCCCTGTTAACACATAACACCAGTATCCGATACTGGGTAAATTCCGCGCCCTGCGCAACACCAATTAAAATCCGTAATGCCTGATTTCCTTCACATGTTAAGCCGCCGTGACAATCTTAAATTTAAATCCGTTAAGTCCTACTTACCCAAGTCTCGCTCAATCCAACCGTAAAACTTAGTAACCGCAAGAAGTAAAAATACGCGTAAACAGCCGAAAATATCGCAACCGTTTCTAACCACCAGGAAGATAACAATGATTCCGGTCCTGGCTACCCATATCGGCATCTCGACCTCATTTGCATTTTTGCCGACACCCACAATTGGGTGTCCGCAATGCGGTCGAGGTCGAGAGCCACACAACCGGTACTACAACAACAACAACAACCATGCCGGAGACACTCAATATAAAGCACCATTTTTGGTGCTGACATAGCCTAGCTATGTCGTTAAGCGCAGATTAGGCCAGCAACAATTGTAACATTAATCAATACCGTTCTATGGCCACGCAGGGCCCCCAGGTAAGTTTACATTGCGGACACAGCCGCCATAGCATCGATTTACCAATTTCTACGCCTTGTAGCAACGCCTAAGCCTAACTTAAGTTCTAAGAGAGACTAGGTGGAGCCAGGGACTCCCTTAAGGTGTGGTTTTGATATAGGGTTTTATTTTAGTTTTAGTTTTTAGTTTGAAATAGGTTTAAGTGTGGCACAGCCACCTACATCCCCCCTTCGGCACAGATGCCGACCCTGGCATCGAACAAAATTTTATGGCCCTATTTACTGCCTTTTTTGCCGTCGCTAAAAAGCGTAAATCCACAATAACAAACTTAACAACAATAACAACAACAATTTTTCATCATTTTCTTTCTTTTATATTACTTTTTATTTTTAAAGTTTTTGCCCAATAACAATAACAAGACCATCAAACGACCCACGACAATGTTGCCAATGCGTCCAATAAAACCCAATAACGAAACCGCGTACCAGCGCACCCCCAGCACCCGTTTAACATTACCCCCGACAACCATTACCACATTAACAGCCCCATAACAGCCCAAATAAAGTCACTCCACCAGATTCCGTTCCAACGACCCGGCGTACCAGTACAACCCCCAGCACCCCGCAGCATTACCGAACTAATAACCACAATAAACGTCTATTACCGATCCATTAAAAGCGTTTTCGACGCAGTTCACGAGGGACGTCCGCATAATAGGCGTCCAATTCCTCCTGCGTCACCCACTGATTATCGCGCGCCACTGATCGCGACGCCCGTTGTTGCTGCTGCTGTTGTTGTTGATCATTCATCAAGCCGCCTCAAGATAAGCTTGAGCAGCGGCACCGATGCGGACGGGTTGGTAGTTACCCCCACCACGCTGCCCCCCTTTTTCGCCCTCCTTCCCCCTTTTTTGTTTTTGGGCCCCTCCCCCCAAGATTTTTTTCTTTTTCCCCCCCCCCTTTTCCAGTCCCCGGGGATATTACTTCCCCCTCCCCCCCCTATATTTCCCGCCTCTTTTAGGCGGGTGTGTGCCCCCCCCCTCCCCGCCCCCCCCCCTGCCCCCCCCCCCCCCGCATGTCTTCTCCCCCGCCTCCTGTCCGTATGTTTCTCGAACTTCGGCGTGTTGTATGATGTCTGTTTGGCATGCACTACGGATTTCTTTGAGCTTGTTCGATGTTGACATGTGCTGCGGTGGCTGTGGTAGGTTTATCGCGGCTTGAGCCCGTCTGTGTGCCTTGTCCGCGCCATCAAGGTGGGCAGCTTTGGGCATCCATATGACATTTATTCTCTTGCCGTTGTTCGTCGCTGCTCTGCTCATGTGGCGCAATACACTGCCGGATTGATGTTTGGCAGTCAGACTGCGGGCACAGGCTTTGCTATCAGTGACGATAGTGAACCGGTTCCACTGTTCGTTTCCCTTGATCCAATCTACGGCTTTTTGGGCGGCTGTACATTCAGCTATTGTTGCGTCTGTGCATGCGCTGACTGCTACTGCACCATCGGCTATTGTTGTTCCTTGCATCGTTGCCACCCATCCAGCTCCTCCTGCTCCCGTGAACCTGCATCTAGCTCCATCGGTGTAGATGATGGGGCTGTCGTCATATTCGGCGATGACGTTTTGCGCCCATTGGTGTAGGTCAGTCGTTGGCGGGTCTGGGATAATGACTCTGAGGTTCGGCTGCTGCCACGGGGGCTCCCATATTTGCTGCTCCTCATTGTCCAGCCAGTTGCCCATTCTTGCCTTGATGCTGTCCAGTTTTAGCTGGGATGTTGTTCGCCAGTCTCGCTTTTTCAGTCTGAGCTGTTGTCGCGTGTCGGCAGTATGCCTTCTTGGGTCGTCACCTGGCAGGGATTGCCAACGCATGAGCTTCTCCGTTGCATGCGCTTCGTAACTATCGCTCATCCTCGGTAGGTTTGCTTCGAGACGCACAGCCTCCACAGGGGTGCTCCGCACAACTCCGGAGATTGCTCGGGCGCCTTGTTTTGTTGCCTTTCTATTTTTTCGATGTTGCTTTTAGATACCCAGCTGCTCCATGCTGCCGATGCGTAGTCTGCCAGGCTGCGCTGCGTCGCCAGATATACAGTCCGCATTGTCTTGCGGTGCCAGCCCCACTCTGCGCCGCCTATTGCCCAAAGTAGTTTCATCCGCGCGTCCATTCCACGGCATACCTTGTCGACTTGTTGTTTGAACGACAGACGTCTATCGTAGGTAATTCCCAGGAATACAGGGTTTGCCGTTGACGGTGCTGTTGTCCCGTTGATATCGATTTCTGCTTTCCACGCGGAGTCGGCATTGCTGTTCGAGAAGAGGCATGTCTCACATTTAGCAGCGTTCAGTTGTAGTCTCCACCTGTTGCTCCACTGGACAACCTTTGTCGTTTCCTCTTGAATTTCTTCTTCCAATTGGTCGACGTGCCTGCTTTTCCTGGCGATTGCCAAATCATCGGCGAACGCACTTACAAGCGTGTCCTGCTTGAAGACGCCCAGTAAGTCATTTATAAACACAATGAACAGGATCGGAGACAATACGGCTCCCTGCGGTAGGCCTTCGTGAAATACTCTGCTCGGTCCCTTCTGATTTTGATACCTGACACTCGCCTGGCGGTTTTGCAGCCAGCCCTTCACCCATTTGATGTAACGCGTCGGGATGCCTATGCGAGCCATTTTTAGCAGCAGTCCGTCTCGCCATACGGTATCAAAAGCCTTCCGGTAGTCGAATAACATCAATAGCGTTTTTTCCGGCTTTTTCTGGTGATACCCATCGCTTATGAACTGGGTCAGTCGTAGGCATTGATCCTCTGTTGATCGGCCCCTTCTAAATCCTGATTGCCATTTACTCAGCACTTGGTTCTCTTCGAGCCACCAAATCAGCCTAGCAGCTATCATCCGCTCTAGTGTTTTTCCGATGCATGATGTAAGGGCAATCGGTCTGTAGCTGGATACATTTTCAGGGTCCTTGCCTTTTTTGAGTATCGGTATTATTGTCGCAACGCGCCACTGCTGCGGGCACCATCCGCCGTTCCATGACGTATTGAAGATGTGCAGAAGTTCTTTCAGCGCCTCGTCCGGGAGCTGCTTGATGTACTCTGGCCGTATTCCATCATCTCCGGGAGCTTTGCGTTTCTTGATTTGAGCTACTGCGGCCGCCAGTTCGCTTAGTGTGAAATTGTTTTCAGATTCATCTCTTTGCTGCGGGCGGTTCCGTAGCAGTCTGCATACTTCGACTTTGGTGCGTCTTGAGTCTTTGTCGCTTTTAGCTTTGCTGACTGATGCATATTCTTGTATGAAAGCGGATGCTTTTGCTGCATTGCTTGTGTAGTATTTGCCATTGTAAAGGAGGACCTTGCTGCTAGTGGTGTTGTTATGTCCGTTCAGCGATTTGACAGTTGCCCATGCTTTTTGCGGGTCTTTTGTTTCTGCTATTTTATGCAGTTCCTGCCTCCAGCAATTCCTTTTTGCTTCTGTTTCCATCCTGGCTAATTCCTGACACTGCGCCACCCATGCTTGTCTGTTGTGGGTCATGTCTCGCCGAAGTCGATTTCGCTCTTTCCTGGCTTGGACTATGTCTGATGTTAGCCAGCGGACGTGGTTTTTTCTGATGATCCGTTCTGGTACCGCTTTATCAGCAGCGCTCAACACTTGTTACAATTAAGGGTGTCCGTTTTCCAGGTTTTAGGCTTTTTAGACTATTTTTCTAGGCTATTGCCTAGAAATATACTTAGGCATCGACCGTAATTAAAGTCCATAAATGTCAATTATCCCTAAATGTAGTACATAAATGACTTTAGGACCAAATAGTGATGAGTTCGAAACTTTAAGCGTACTTAAGTTTTGAAAGTACATTCCTAAGTATAACGTTGCATTATCGCTCAAGTTTTTGATACAAGACAAATAAACGTTTAATTCAACAGATAGTTGCAGTACCGGATACATATCAGTAACGAAGGGTGGCCGAGCGTTGGTTAAAAATAAATAACAGTCAGTAACCGAATAACAAGGGGGGGGGCAGCTAAATATCAGTTTCCCCTCTTATTCGGGTCACTACAGTACTTGAAATCCATTAAATACTATATATGTGTATATAATATTTATATATGCACCTGTATATATAGCAATATGGTACATTTCTTAATATTTGAATTTGAAATATTCCATCAGATCCGCTGTTCGAAAGATTGAGTATTTTTATATTTAATTTAATTTGTCAATATATTTTTCAAAGAAAGCCATTAATTTAAGCTGTATAAATTTGTTTTATACTTTAAGATAGATCATATCACTGACGGTACTCAGAAACCAATGATACCAGCAAAGTGTAACCGGATATCCGTTTTATCATCGCTACCGGTAAAACAATTGTCGTCTGTTAGCATCGTTCCTATTATAGAAGTCTAGAAAATTTTGTTATTTTAATCATCTGACTTGTAAAAGTGTTTCGTAATCGTAAAATTTTATGTATAATCGATATGCTTAAACACCTTGATTAAAAATAATTTCAACAAAATTGGTGCAGGTTTAATAGTACATATCTTTTGAACGGAATTGGAAAAATACTGTTTTAAAGCAATAATTTATTCGGTTCTAAAATTATTAATATTTTTGTTGTTATTATTATTATTATTATTATTATTATTATTATTAATACTTTAACTATTATTATTATTATTATTACGGCCCATGTTACTTTAAGGGGCATCCAGGTTTCTGATGGGTCCATAAAAGAGTAGGGTTAGATTTTAGATTACATTTTTTGCTTAGGAATACGCTTAATCTATTATTATTATTATTATTATTATTATTATTATTATTATCATAATTATTGATATTATTATCATTATTATTACTATAATCATTATTATTATTATTATCATGATTATTATTATTATTATTATTAGGTTTGTTCTTGTTGTTTATTAGGTGACAAAAGTGTCGCCTACTAATAGTGTATATTGTCGTATAGTGGATGGAATTTTATATGACTAGGAGACATGTAGTATTTAGCCAGCCAGCCACATCGTACAGCATCAGCATATATCGATCTATATCAGGCGACAGGGAACGGGCAGTTTTAGAAGAATTTTCTTCTTCTGCTGACAGAAATGGACCTTTCGTTCAATTAGGGGCTGAGTGTTTACGTAATACACTTTTCGGGGTACAACCGGAATTCTGGTGCTGGCATTTTTTCACGTTTATGTTCCGGTTCCGGTAAATTTATATCGGAATCAAAAATTCCGGTATTAAAATTTGGTCGGTGGAAATTAAAGTATTTTTGAATAGATTTCATTAGTATAGTATGCAAACCTAGACAATCGCCGAAAATAAACCATCGAAGGTAGATTTTGCTTCCGCTGATTATGAAAATCTAAAAAAAAAAGTGAATGCCTATCTCCAATTAAGGGCTATTTCACCAATAATATTGCAAAAAAAGAAAATTAAAATTAATTTTTCGGTGGCATGTATTGTTTATTTTCTGGTTCTCATTTCGTTTTGGGGTAATTTTTTAAATTCCGGTTACTGTAAATTGTAATTCCGGTCACATCAGTGACACTTTTTGATGTAATTTGCCGTACAGTCAAGTTTGAAACCGGCCCAGGTATTTTTAGAGCACCAAATAAAACATCTCAAACAAACGGTATCGTGATTACAAATCAAGTACTTGCCACACATGTCGACCTGTATTAAAAATACATGAATGGATAAGCTCTATTTTCTTAATTTTTATCCTTATCGCCTAATACAAAATTCTTAAAAGAACGCCCTGGGAAAAGGATATATTCATTACATGCCCATATTCTTCGAATGCGCCGCCCTGGTAACATTTGTGTTATTATTTCACAAAATTCCTGACTGTTCAAATTGATTGAAGAATAATTTATTCCGAGAGCCAGAGAGAAACATTATATTTGGCATTTAATGAGGAAAATTAATTACAAGCAATACCAGATTGAAGACGAGTGCTTTATATTAGCTTTGTTTTGATTTTTGTACAATTACTCGAAGCAGTAACCGCGTTCGCATGGACGTAGGTAGAAATTTCTTACGACGAGCCGCTAGATATTAGCTAAAAACGCGCAATGCGAGCGAGAACCCAAACGCAATTCTAGTACTAAATCCGAATACATACGTTTGGCTTGGATTCCTGTTGGTAGGGGCCATTCCGTAGAGGTGGGCCCCCGTACTTGAGATCCATCAGCAAAGACATGACCGTAGAAATATGATGAAATGGTTTTAGAAAGTCACTGATTTCCCAGAGTACAATAAGTAAATTTTTAGGCGTATAATTTTGATTTGTGATGCTAATTAGTATTAATTGTATAAGTATATCTTAATATCAAAAGGTTTTGGTCTATTTTTTGTTCGATATCCTGTAGACGAGCCAGTTATAAACAGATCAAGCATCTGGTATACAGTTCTGCTTGCAAATAATTTTAGTCGCAATTAAAGAAATTTTAATGCCTGACCCTTAGCCAAAGAAGGGGCCATGGGTGGGCTTAGGCCTCCGTGAAAAAATATAGCTACCCACTTAGAAAATTTTCAACCTTGCTTGTAAGTCAACGAAAAAGCCTTGTATGCACCTCCTGAAATATTTATAGCCCCCGTAGCAAGGTGAGCTGGCTACGGGTACGACGACAATGTGGGTTCTTGTTTATCTTGTGACTTGTGTTTTGTTTTATTTTTTGGTTTTTGATTTTACACGTTGTTGTACCAATAGTTAAGTTCAAGATGTCGAGGTGACAAATTGTCAGCGTCACAAGGAATGTCAACTAAAAACGTTATCAGCCGTTGACACAGAGTCTATATTAGTTTACGGTTGCCAATTTTACTGCTGGTGTAAGTACTTCATTGAATGTGGTGCAAAAATCGTCGTGTACTAAACACTTTCGTTTATATACTGAGATATATAATTGCGTCGCTATCTGCCTGTACCAAACGCTGGGTGAATTTGTTACGTTTAAGGGTTGCGGTATCCTTTTTAATTATTTTAATGCTGTCTGTTACCCGTCCGGCACTCATCCGGCATCATCCGGCACTGTGCATCACGGTGCGGTATTGTACACAGAATTACTTACGTACGATACCGTATAGTGACGGACTGTAACGGACAGCGTCGTACGACAAGTATAGCGCCACCCTTATTGTTATGTAACAGGCCATTTATTTTTGAATTGACTCTGCGATTGCTGACCCTGGCGTCTAAAATTATCTCGTCTAGATGTATTTTGATTAGCCAATTTGAACGCTAAATCAAATTCATCAAAGACTCAGTAACCTTTTCTCAATTATCAAAAATGAACAGTACAAGTCTGCTATTGTACATTTTTCATCGCGTTTAGGTTTAGGCGTTAGCTTAATAGGTTTAGGCAACAAAAAACTTGCCGATGTTTAAACTTTCGCCAAAGTCTACGGTTTAACATTAAGAGTGTACAGAGTTGTCAAAAGATACGTTTAAACCAAATTCTAAAATCAAATACAGTTTCAAAACAGAAGTTGAGTTTTAACAATGCGAGCACTGCATAAAAGTTGTGCACGGTAACTCGAATCTATACTGTCTCAGTCTTGGCTCGTGTTTCGCGTGCGCAACTTTGAATGCGGTGTTAGTTTTCGAGAAAACTTCAAACTGCGAGTTAATTTAAAACAGACTGAGATGTTTTTATAAACGTCCGAGGAGTGGGCGCCGTGTCTTCGGGCATTCAAGCTGTGTCAAGTTTAATTCCCGTGACACTTACAACTAGACTCGCTGCCTGCTGATTGTGTAGTATGAACAAAATTCAAACTTTGTTTAGTCAGCTACAGATTCGCGCGGATAAAAATATACATTTTTTCAAACTGAAGCTTATGTTTGAATATAGCGGTAATAGTGAGGAAGTGTCTCTGGATAATTTCTGTATCTAACACACTGTTCCATGTTTAGAATAATTTGCTAGCTATTCAAGGTCAAAAAAAACACAAGTTTCTCGCTCGCTTGGCTCGTTCGCAAACAAAGTAGTTTACATTTCGGTTAAACGTTAGCTGAAATGAAATTTTGACTATGCCAACTGCTGAAACTTGCTGCAGTTGTAAAAGTTTAAAACAATTGAATGATGAACGATTGCGACAAGAAGCTGCGTAAACTTTAATTCATACTAGTACACGTAGTTGCATACATGTGCAACTGGACTAAGGCTTTTGTGGCCCAAGACTAATTTATTGTGTGGGCCTCGCGTATTCAAGTGAATAAAGCTAATAACGCTTTTTTTAAAAGCTGTAACGCTTTTCAGATATGTGAACACATCCGAAACAATACGCATTATCTATGCATATTCTTAATTTGCATACGTAACGTAAACAGAACCTGTTGGAACGCTGCCCAAAATACATATGTGGGGAGTTCCAGCTTTAATATATTGATTAAATGAGTGTTTGACATATGCGCTATGACTTGATTTTAGCAGATATAGTCGTCGTTTGTTTAGTAATTAAGGCCACAGCAGCTGGTCTGACGGTATCACAACAATTCGTCGCCCGACAACTCGTCGACCAACAACTTGTGATCGAAAATTGTATCGACTCGATAATTTGGAGCCCATCATTATGTTTAGGTTTACGCTTAGGCTTAGGATGTTACGCATAGAATAATGTTTCTTTACACACAGGTTTTTAGGACACTGAATCATTCCCCCTAGAAAAATTTTGGCCCCCCCCCCTAGAATGTTTTCAATCTTGCTTGTAACTCATTGAAAACCCTTGAATGCCAGTCCTGAAATTTTTTAGCCCCCCTATAGCAAAGTGAGCTGGCTACGGGCTTGCATGGTATTTAAGTTGAAAGCTTTATAGGAATATTAAACCAGCTTATTTTGAACCGAATTTACAATTTTCGCACTTCGCGTTAATTGGATTAATCAGTCAACTTATATTACCAAAATTTTACCTAAAGAAACATTTAACGTTAATGTTTATTTGAGTTTAAAAATCACGGCAAAGAAAACACTTGTATGCCCATCCTGAAAGTTCTTTTAGTCCATCCTCCAGCAAGGTGCGCTGGCTACGGGCTTGCACAGTAGTAAAAGATAGAAACTAAAATCTGGTTCTGTTTGACTTTGAGGCTCGGGGTCGAATATGAACCGTGGCGGTCATAAAAGTGAATCAGCCCGGGCTAAAGGTCCATCATCAATGTTTACTCTAAATTTTTAGCCATATATCACTTCGGTATGGCGAAACTATAGCAACAGTAATTAAAGACAATCGTCGGCCTACTTTTTTATTTCGGATATCCGACATTCCGGATATAATACTGGTGTTCAAATATCCGCATACATTGGGATATAGCTAATTATACTTATACATCAAAGAATTTAGCGCTTTATGCGGACTGAAATATTTTTTCAAGTTTGGAATCGAACCTAAAACTCTGGGGTGAAAAACGGCGGTTGTCATGACCACTTAGCTCATCGAGTTGGCCAACGAAAAGAACAGGGGCGGAACAGTATTATTAGCTTATTCCTAAGTATAAGCCTAAGCCTAAGCCTACGCGTAAGAATGAGCAGATTCCTAAGCCTAAGCCTAAGCCTAAGCCAAGCAAGAAAATTAATCTAAAGCTTAAGCTTATTCTATTTTAGTTCCACAGAGAAACGTTCCGCCGCTGATCTTTACATGGGCTAAAGGTTGTATTGACAATTTGAATAAACGCTATGCCTTTCCTAACAATACGATGTAAATAATGCTCTGAGTTGACAGCTGTATAGATGTAAGCTTGCATTTAATCTATTGTTTTGTACATTTTACTTTGCCAATTGTAAAGTATTTTTATTGAACTGCTGTCCATATAGAGACCTTGTTGGTTTTTCTTAGGGTTCTTCTAAATTTTAAAGTTTTGCCAGACCTAAGTGAAGACCAATCATTACACTGCTAAAAATGGTGAGACAAATTGACTCTCTTCGAAATAGGTTTTTCGGCACTACACAAACTGAGTCAAATTCGACTCACTGAGCGACTTGGTTGAGTCAAATTTAGCTGTGGCGGAGTCGAATTTGACTCAGTTCGTGTAGTGCGGTAAAGCCTATTTCGGAGAGTGCCAATTTGACACGCCATTTTTTGTTGTGTTCTTTAAGGATATTTTGGATCGTTGCGTAATAGTTGTTATTTTTATTTCTTTTTGGTTTAGTTGTAACTGTTATATTAATATTGCAAGTCGGTTCTGAAGGTATTTATCACTCATATTGACATCGAAAATACGGATGTTTGTTCTAACCTCTCTAACATTTTTATCGCCGTACCTGTTGTTGGTAAATCAGAAACTGTCGATTTGAAAACCAAATTGCAAGCTGGTTTGGTATTTGTTGACGTTCCACCACAACAACATTCCCCTATTGATCATGACTGGACCAATGAATAGACTGAGATTTAGGCTAATATTAGGTTCATGTTTAGGTTAATTTTAAACATCAGCCAACGTGTGTAGACGAGTGTAGGAATGATATGTACGCTATACATAACGAAACAACTGAATTTTTAAAATATTCGGAAAATGTAAAGGACAGGGGCGGAACAGTATTTACAAGCATATTCCTAAGCCTAAACCTAAGCCTAAGCCTAAACCTAAGCGTAAGAATGAGCATATTCCTCAGCCTAAGTCTAAGCCTACTAAACCTAAGCCAAGCAGAAAAACTTACTCTAAAGCTTAAGCATGCTCCATTCTTGTCCCACAGTAAAACTCTCCACCCCTGATCTTTACATGAGCCAAATTTTCATAGGTTTAGGTTTCAGGTTTAGCCTTAGCCCCAGCCTATTGTCAAACTTTTGAAAATAATAAACGGTAGCGCGGGCAAAAATTGCTTTCCACCCAATTACCACGAACACGGTGACAGAGAAACAAGTGCCGCAGGTGGTGCCACAGCGGGCCCATAGCAGATACCCCTAAGGAAATTTTAAATCCGCCTTGTTAGTGTAATCAAAAACCCGTGTATGCCCCTCCTGAAAATGTTTAATGCATCCTAGTACGACTGAAAAATGAAACACAGAGCTGATATAAAAGTTTCACCAACGGCTGTCGTTCAACATGAGTATACTGCCAGCTTAGCATTCAAGCTACAACATCAAAACACACTAAACCTATGAATACACGATTGATTCAACCAATCGAACCTATAACTCGACTTAGATACCATCAAATTATCACTTATTGTCATCGTTTAATACCAGGTGCGTAGACACGATTTCGTTTTATTTCAAGAGGATTTAATTTCATGCAAAATTTGCCTTTAAGCAGCAGCGTCGCCTAAAAGCATATTTGAGAAAATATTACTTTTTAAGTCTATTAAAAATGTTGCATTTCATGTTTGACCAGAAATTTTAAACCAAATATGGTTCAACTGTTCCCATTTGTGACAACGCGATCGTCCAATGGCGAAAGCTTTGCTTCGATAATTATATATCGTATGCATATAGTTAGCTAATTGACTAAGTGACACTAGTTTTGGGCGATATAGTTTTAAGTGACAATTGTTAGCATTTATAGAAAACTTTTGAGTTTACGGCGTTGATGTAGGAGCTTGCTGCTAAAGTGGGTCTAGTGAACCATTTTAGCGTTAAAAAAGTGGATCCAATGAGGGCCCCACGCGACCATACCTATCCAACGGTTATTTATGCCGAAATTCTTGGGTTAGGATTTAGTGCTAAACTTACGATTGGCTTCTCGTCGGTTTCGTCCACGAGTTTTTCCGCATATGGCGAGCGTGTCCCTGTCAGAAATTGCTGAGTGATCCACTGTCAACAACTAGTAGCAGATTCAGCAATTTGTGATAGGGCGTACTGGTTAGCGAAAAAAGCTCACAAGCGGTACAAACGACTAGCCATAAGCAGTTATTGTTGCGGTAGAGCAGTTTAAATTAGCTAAGGTACAGGGACCTTACTATATTTTTATAAAAAATTTGGCAAAGGGTTGCCACAACTCGGCCCCTTTTGGTTTCACCCATGTCAGATGCCAGTATTTCGCTAACAAACATTACATGCAGAATCGTTGAATCTTCGGTTGGAAATACTGATTGTTGTGTAAACGCGGATATTGCAAGTCGAACCATACAGTTAATTTAAGTATTATGTTCTACGCCCATGTTACGTTAAGAGGCGTCCAGGTTTCTGGTTCGATTAAAAGAGTAGGTTCAGATTTCTAGATTGCATTTTTTCGCTTAGACTTAGGCTTAGGCTTAGGTTTAGGCTGTGGCTTAAGCTTAAGAACACATTTTTGCAACGCTTAAGTTTAGGCTTAGACTTAGAAATACGTTTAATCTACGGTTACGCCCCTAAAAGTAACATTGGCCATGTACTAAAAGCGTGAATAAGATCAACCCTCTCGACCACCCTGTTGTCACAAAATACAAAATAGACCGGCAGAAAATAGGCTCACGTATTCATGCGTAAGGTTTATACTAAGCAGTGTCAACCAGCTAATCTTTTAGTTTAATAAATACTTTCTGCACGCCCATAGCCAGGTCACCTTGCTAGGTGGGGCTAAAAATTTCTCAAGTAGGTCATAGAAGGGTTTTCGATGACTTACAAGTAAGGTTGAAAATTTTATAGAGTGGGCAAAATTTGGTCCAGGAGAGTGGCTGAGTCCCCCTTGCCCCCCGTGGCTACAGGCCTGACTTCCTGTAGTAACAGTTCAAGTCTGTTGCACAGCTGAAATTGACAGCAATCTCAGTATTCAGGAATTTAGCGCTAGGATTTTATTCTGAAGGTATTTTAAACCTTATTACAAACGAGTGTAGCGATTGGTGAAATAATAATTTATGTAATTGTGAGATTTTTCAAATATTTTTTTAAATTTCAAAAACGCCAACAAATATGAAATCAGCGAGCATGCAAAACTTACCATTCGGTCGTCAACAACGTTTAATTGAAAACATGCAAACCAATCAGGCGTAGCCGGTTCGAAACTTGGCTTAAAACACAATCGATGTCGTTGGCAAATATTTAACAAATACCGATTCAAAGGAAACCGTTAGTGTTGTGCACCGGGGTTAGCTGGCCTATCAAACGTTCCGTTAGCCGCCAGTAGCCGGCAGGCAAGTAGAAAAAGTAGAAATTGCACAACACTAACACACAACAGCTAAAAAATACACATTGCTTGCAGTTAGCAGAAAAGTAATCAATATTTTTTCGGCTTTGTTACGTCTGGCTTGTTCTGCGAAAGCCGCTTCTGGCACGATCGCATCGACTAAGCGGTGGTATCATTTTGAAAATTGTCCAAAATACAAAAAACGGAACCGTAAGCAGGCTTTAGGCTAACAGAAATGAGATGGTTTAAAAGCAACGAAAAACTTTTCGCTTGCCACACTCGCTCAGAAAGGTATTATATGTGGAATTTATACCCTCTCGACATAAAATCCTGGTTATGCCCCAGCTTGGTTGTTTACGCGAGTGAGCGCAGCAAGCGAAAATGATTTTTTTTTAATTTCTAGTATCCGGTATTTGAAAGCCTGTAAAAGTGTTATTCGTTATTTCTTCAGAAATTTCAGGACGATAAGATTATTCTCCGATCCCGTCGCAAAAAAATTTTTTGGTGACCAAACGGTGACGTCTCTGCTTTACAATTTTTCCACTTAGAAAATTGGCACTTATGTAGCGTACAGTAAAAATTGCGTTTCGTAACTGTTGTCAGCTAGCCACACTGTCAGAAGTGTCTGTACTCAAAATCATATTTCTGATATTTAAGAAAAAAATTTCATACATTTAAAAAATATAATTAGCAAGATGCACTTGAAAAGTATTTCTGTTATAACAGAAAAGTTTTCAAAAAAAGTTTTGAAATAAAGTCTGAAATTAAACGTTTTCCAGTTATTTTTGGACAAATTGTCTTAAATATCAGCAAAAGTTTTCAGATTTGCCACAGAAAATCGTTTTCTGAATAAATTCAAAAACACTTTTTTGTGTGTGTATTCCATGTTTAATGTACGTACCACTACTTTACAAATACAAGCCTATGCGACAGCTCACATAAAAACATTGAGCGGTTTCATGAGCGTTTAGCCGGCACTTTATGGTTATTAATGTTTTCGTGTTATAAGAAGTACTCGAACTCAAACTCTGATGAAAGTTTTGAGTGTTCGATGTGCTATCAATATTGACAGTTTTTAGTTAAATTCATAAGTTTGAGACTTAAACTTAATAATACAGCGTTTTTTATATAAACCTACTTGCCAAAGCGAAAGCGTACACTATTGCAGTTCCGTGGAAAAACGATCCGCTCGTGATTTATACATGGGAGGATATCAGGACCGGAGCAGCCACGCCTCCATACCCTCCATTTGGAGACACCCAGCCCATAAAGGGGCCCTCAGCCGAACTGGTTGAAATAAAAACCGCCGAAGTTTTAAAACGCGTCTGGCTTCGCGCTCATTTCGCTTGTGAGTTTGTAGGTTTCGATCCTAGAGTTTGGGGATCCCTCACTCTTGTCTGCTAAATGTAAACGTTTTTGCTGACGAGTAGTAAGCTTAAAAACGTCAGCGAAACTCAGTAGCAAACTCAATCCATACGCATGAAAATAGCTCCGTAAACGATATTGCATGACTTAAATCAAGAGTGCATGATACAAGAGTATGCAACTCTTGAGGATGTACCCGGCACGCGTTGCGTTTTTGATGGACTCCCTTATTTAGAGGGGGTACAACCTGTACCAACCATATTACTTCCTATCTGTCCGGCATCAAAAATGCTAAAATGCCCCGCTTTAATTTAGAGGTAATGCATATGACAGCGACCGTTCCCTCTAAATACGGGAGTCGAGTAAAAAACCCCAGCGTCTGGTATTACATTTTGTACCATGTGGAACCCCAAGAGTTGTTCACTCTTGTCGAATGCACTTTTGCTTTAATAATTGAGTGAAAACATAAGAAAATTCCAAACATTTAAATTTTAATTCTACTACAATGCAAGTAATTTGAGCACGAACGGGCTGTATCTGACAATACACTGCAAAAAATGGTGAGTCAAATTCACTCTCTCCGAAATATGCTTTTCGGGACTACACAAACTGAGTCAAATTCGACTCCGCCAGAGTCAAACGTGCGACTAAGTAAGTCAAATTTGACTTTGGCGAAGTCAAATTTAACTCAGTTTGTGCAGTACTATATAGCTTATTTCGGAGAGAGTTAATTTGACTCACCATTTTTGCAGTGTAGTTTTATAAACTTTTTTAAAATTTGCGCAAGCTTTCTCGTCACAAACATACTTTTATATTCAGAAGAAGCAGTGAAAAGCTTACACGCCTCGGCTTTGATGTCTAAAGTGCTTATATGTTTTTATAAAAGAAATATACCGCGAACCAGCAAACCGATAAAGACGTACTACATGGTTTGTTTGGCAAAGGACACTGCCAGAATGTTGAGTTGAACCAGACAAGTGGGGATTTTGAGCGAAGCGAATAATTGGAGACAATGTAGACACACTGGCGGATCGAGATGGAAGCGGGGGCGTACCCATGTCAGAAATTGTTTGTATTAAAATGGTAAGGTCCCTTACCTTACAATG
Source organism: Enoplolaimus lenunculus (assembly GCA_030248215.1). Taxonomy (NCBI): domain Eukaryota; kingdom Metazoa; phylum Nematoda; class Enoplea; order Enoplida; family Thoracostomopsidae; genus Enoplolaimus; species Enoplolaimus lenunculus. Next base: position 21,248 of record JASANG010003480.1, read on the forward strand.
TATTCTCCTCGGAAAATTTTTTCGCAAAAAATTTGTTCCGGCAAATTTTTTTGTGATAAAATGGTAAGGTCCATCCTGGCAATTTTTCTCCCTCAGTAACTCTTTCGGTGATATATTGATAACGTACCTTACAATTTTTGCGTTTCATAACATTCGCCAGCCCGCCCTTCTGTCAAAAATTTTTGGATCCGCCTCTGTGTAGGTACCGTTGTAGTTTTTACTCAATATACCTACCTATGTAAACAATAAGAACCCAGAGATGTAGGACACCTTCACACCATACCTTTCGGTGCCCGTAATTTTGAACTGGGTTTATGTTTCTTAGTTGTCAGACATGAGGCTTCTACTGCAACACACGTTAGAATTTGAGTAAGCAAACCGTTTAAGTCGAGTTGAACAACTCGGTTATTTAGCTGAAGTCATTTTGGAATGAAATTTTTGGGTTTAGATATATACTTGCTGTCAGTCAGGGTTCAACCGGAGGTAAAAAATAGCGAAGCCGGAGGTCAACAAAACGTGCCGGAGCCGGAGGTGCCGCTAAATCAGTTAGTTTAAACGATGTTTAATTTGTTAGTTTTAGCAAAATAAAGCGTTCTCAAAAAGTTTGGTTTTACGTTTATTTTTTTAAGAAATCTAAGAAATGTCGATAATTTATTCTCAAAATTTTGTCAAAACTTTAAAGCGAAACACACCGAAAAATTATGGAAAAATTTCACTATCGAAACTCCTGGGACCTCCGGTAAAATTTCGAGCGGAGCCGGAGGTTGATATTTTGATGGAGTTGGAGGCAGACATCCTGTTGTACCCTGCAGTTGGTATATCTTCACGGTACGCATACGTAGACCGCAGATAACCATGCATGTGCACATATACCGGAATATGAAGTTGTTGCAATGGATCACATTGTGGAGCGGTAGAATGCTTCACTGAAGTGCATGAGGGCCAAAATTCGATTCTCGGTTAGGTCCTTAACTTTGAACAAAACTTTGAACATGGGTCGGGCAGACCGTGTAACACTTGCGAACGCTGTAGTTCCTACACTGCAAAAAATAGTGTGTGTGTCAAATTGACTCTCTCCGAAATAGGCTTTTTAAATCAATTCTTTGAAATTTACAGAGAACCTTTTGCGGTTGACTATGTTCTTCATGGCTACGCTCTGGCTGTGAGACGGCAGGGCTGAGCTTCTTGGAAATTATTTGCCGCCCATAGAAAAGTTTCAACCTTGCTTGTAAAAATCATCGCAAACCCATGTATTGTTCTCGTATAAAGATTTTCCAGTATAGCCTTTAACAGGGTGAACTAGCTACGGCCTTGCGACAAACACTGTAAATTTCAATGAGTCTAGTGAGTTGGTTATTTCTGAATTAATATCAGTAAACAATAACTCACACTGAGTTTAGTTAATTCTTACTCTGAGTTGAGTTGACTCTGGATGAGTTGATGAATTATCTCAGATTGAATTGAATACTCAAAATTCTGAGTTCTGATAGTCCTAACTCAGATGAGTGATTCAACTCATTCTGAGTTTAAAATCAACTCAGTAAAACTTTACAATGTAGCCTTTAGCAAGATGAGCTAGCTACGGGCTTTGGACCAAATCTGGTGCACATACCTCAAAAGGTTCTCGAATTTCGGTAACCAACGCCTTGTTTGATATTAAAATAAGGTTTAATTATAATTGATATTAATCTTTTAATCCGATTTACAGAAACCCAACCAACTCTCTTAGACTGTTAGCTTATCTGAATATCACTAAACAGAGTCGTAGGTAGAATTTAATTTCAAAAGGTCAATGTTTTGTGCAATTTCCGAGCGAGCGACCCGAAAATATTTGACTCTGGCATCCAGTTTTTTCTGGTATCTCCAGAAGTTTAAAGGAAACACTCCAGGCCCGTAGCCAGCTCACCTTTCTAGTTGGTGCTATTAATTATTCACGAAGGGCATGCAAGGGTTTTCGATAACTTACAAATTGAAAATTTTCTAGAGCTGTCAAAATTTTTTCCAATGGGATTAATCCTTCTATGCACCCTTCTGGCTGCGAACCCGGGATACGTCCTCTTTTATCTTCCTTGTACACATCCCTGGCGCTCATTTTGACTGCCCCATTTATAATCTAACGTCCACTCAGAATTACGGAAATACAAGCATGTTTCGGACAACTGTGGGAACCAGTAGTCACTGACCACTGATATCACAAAGCTGTAGAAGATACTCAAATTCAACTGAATAAGTCATGTTCAATAGCATATGATAGTTTTTGAAATGAAATACAATCAATTTTTTGCAAAGTTTCAAACGTTCTTCCAGAATAAAACAAATAGAAATAGAATTGCACGAGGTTATAATGTCGAACGTGGTTCAAAACGGCCCCCAACACTGTGATTGGACCCCTGACTTTTCAACTCGTGGCTACGCCCTTGAAGGCCGACCAATATAAAGAACAGAGGCGGTACAGTATTATAAGCATATTCCTAAGCCTAAGCATAAGCCTAAGCGTAATAATGAGCATATTCCCAAGCCTAAGTCTAACCTAAGCCGTTTCTAAACCTAATCCTAAGCCTAAGCGTAATAATAAGCATATTCCTAAGCCTAAGCCTAAACCAAACAAAAAAATTAGTCTAAAGCTAAACGTTACACTTTTTCTAGTCCCATAGTAAAACGTTTCGCCCCTGATCTTTACATGGGCCGAGGCCGGGGAGCTCAGCGGTAATTTTTTGGGCCGCCTACAAAAGTATCAACCTCGCTTGTAAGTCATGCGAAACTTCAGCCGGTTCTAATTGAAGTTTTCAGCCGTCCTAGCGCTTTGAGAAACGACTATTAATTTTAATTGTTTCAAATCAAACTTTATTCGGTTTAGCTTTGTAATTAAGCTGAAATCATAAACTTTCTAAATGATTTATGTCCGCTATAATTTGTGTTGCATATGATTAGTCAAATGCGAGGCTTGATTAAGTTCTATTTCACCGAAATGAATCAATTTACAGTCTAAACTGTTGCTTAGTTAATATTGTTGCGTAGCTCAAAAGTATTCGTTTGTAGTTTGTGTTCGGCTCATCTACACATTCGTCTATATTCAAGATTAAATGCTTAGGCTTAGGCATTGGTTTAAGCTTAGAGAAAACCTTGATTTAAATCAAAAATTTTAGTAAAACGTTTTTAGACTTAAGGCTGAGTCTAAGCGTAAATGTGGCAAAATCATAGAAGGAATGTGCAGCACCTAAAAGTTGAATAGAGGCTGTAGGTATGAGTTCCGCATTTGTCAATGGTGAATTTTGAAATTTAGTTCATTTTTCCCATTTAATTTACCCAGCCACTGAATAGAATTTCAGATTCGCAGTTGAGATGGCACTTCTAGTTCTGGATGATTTATTAATTAACTGGCTAATTGCGAATACAGATCCTGTTCTATATTTCGACATTAAAGAACTCAGTCGAATTCAAACGAAATCAACCCAGGCCTACGCCCCCCAACAAGAATCAAATCTATACACACAAAAACTGTATTTCTGAATTTGTTTAGAATCGTATATTTTTTGTGGCAAATCTGAAAAGTTTGTCAGATATTTAAGACAATTTTTCGGAAATTAACTGGAAAACGTTCATTTTCAGACGTTATTTCAAAACTTGTTTTGAAAACTTTTCTGTTATAGCAGAAATACTTTTCAAAGGCACCTTGCTAATTATATTTGTCAAATGTAAGAAATTTTTTCTTAAATATCAAAAATATTTTGAGTGTACTTTTGTACTAAGATTTAGCACAAAAACTGTGCTTGGCTTTTCGGTCGCTTCGCTCGCGGGTTTTTTTCTCAGATATTTCCGTCAGCGGCGCTGCCCCTCGTCTGAAATTTTTGAATCCAACACAGATAAATTGCAAAATTTGTTACCGTTCAATTTGTAGCCCAGCTGTTACGGCGTTTTGATATTTGCACTGGAAGCGATTGATAGCGCGTAGTATGTTCGTAATCTGAATACCAAATTTGTAAGGCGAAAAAGCCTATTTTAAGTATCAAATGCGTGCATTAATTAAAGTTTTAATCTCCGCTAGATTATGGTCATGATGGCCCATGAACGGGTGTAAAGGTTTCTGGAGGGTCTATAAAAGAGTGGGTTTAGATTCTAGATTCGATTTTTTTTGCTTAGGCTTAGGCTTAGGAACACATTTTTGCAACGCTTAGGTTTTGGCTTAGGGTTAGGAATACGCTTAATTTACTGTTACGCCCCTAAAAGCAACATTGGCCGTTATGATGAACACGGATTTAGGCATCGAAATTAGTACCGTTACGCTATTGGGTTGCGATCAGGCACTGGCTGTATTTATGAGGCTGGTTCCACGCTTGCCTGCCTCAACAATACTGATCAAAAGCAAAATTTTGCGTTCAGATTTAGTGCTAAAATTGCGTTTGGTTTCTCGTTCGATTCGCTCGCAAGCCATCCTTTACTATTTATATATTTCGCAGACTCACGTCACAAATTTCTGTATTCGCCGCTGCAAACAGGTTGTATTTCTGAGAAAACCGGATTAGTACAAAATAAGATAAAATACTTTGACGGGGGTGGCGCCCCGTCTCCCACTGAACCTTAAAGCCAAACTAATTTTAGTACGGGCATTTTGTTGAAATCGCTACCTTACAAGCAAGACAAAAATGTTTCAATAAGAACCAAAAAAGTTTTCTATGGGACGGGCTCAACCTCCCCTCCCTGACCACTTTCTGGCCACGGACCGTGCGAAGGTTGGTGCATGTAAACCGCATCCGAGTTTTGTCCGAGGACTACATGACAACATACTGAGCGAAAGAGAAAAATATTTTGCCTATGTACGTTCTAATCCAATTTTTTTTCAACTCCGCCTATGTAATTAATTGGTTTCATCTATTTTGAGGCAGGGTTTTACTGGGTAAACTAGAGTTGTTTCGATACAGCTGTTATTAATTAAATATTAAACTTTACTACTTAAAATAGCATCTGAATTTTGGTCATCTGGTTAGAGTTCTACGAATAGACGATTTGGCCAATGTTACTTTAAGGGGCGTAACAGTAGGCTAAGCATATTCCTAAGCTTAAGCCTAAGCCTAAGCGTTGCAAAAATGTGTTCCTAAGCCTAAGCCTAAGCCTAAGTGAAAAATTGTAATCTAAAATCTAAACCCCACTCTTTTATATAACATCCAGAATCCTTTACGACCCTAAAAGTAACATGAGCTGACGGTTTTAATTGGTATTTCGAATTCTACGAAGAAATTTTAATTGACAACGACGTGTTTATGCTTAATTTATATGCAGTCAGCACTAACGCTGTACAGTAGCCTAATTTGGAAACCTGACGTGATCAAAGGGTGCAACACAATTTGAAAATTGGTATCCCCCTAGAAAAGTTTGAACCTCATATGTAAATTCATCAAAGGTCCTTGTATGCCTCTGCCGAAGATGCTTTAGCCTTAGCAATTTGAGCTGGCTACGGGCTTGACAAAATTATCATTACTGAGGCTTTTTGCAACTTTTGTGGTAGAGAATTTAATATGCCAAACTATTTGCCGAAAAAAACCTACAGACAGGAATATACGATGCTCCTGGCTGTTAAATTATTCAGTGATGCTCGAGAGAATGCTGTAAATTGTGATTGTATGCGTTTAGACGGGGACGTAGCTAACAGGGGGTGCATGAATACCGTGACCCCTTTTGAATTACTTTCTAAATTTGTTTTCAATAACCTTATTATAGATGAGATAAATAAGCTTAAAAACAAAGCCATATATTTAAGTAATTGCTGTAGTTATCGTTAAACCAGAATTGTGGCTATGGCCAAGGTGTTAGAAACAACCAGTTTCAAGCTCGTTTTGGTTTCCGGTTTGCATCCGCAACTCACAATCGGAACCACTGCTGAGGTAGATTTATTAATGTTTTACCAGCTTCTGCATAAATTAGTTTTAATGCGTGCGAATTAGACAAAGTTTTCTGCCCAGGCCTGTAGCTAGCCTACCTTGCTACGTGATTATAGAATTTTAGCAAGGACATACAAGGTTATTCGGTGATTACCAGAAAAGGCCCAAACTTTGACCGGGGGGTGAAGCCAAAATTTTTCCAGGCAGGCCAAGCACCCCTAGTTGCTGTTTAGCCAAGAGCACGGTACTTAGCTGGCTACACAAAACAAATTTGCAGCGGCGTGTCGGTTCCATAAATTTTTAAAAGGAATTCCGCGTAACTGTGAAAAAACTCGCGAGCGGAGAGAGAGAGAGAGCGAGAAACACGACTCAACTTTAGTGCTAAACCTCACTATATTAGTTTGAATCCCTTTTGAGGAGGGGCCTAAACCGGAGTGCTCAACCCCTTGGATCCACCAGAACAACTTTGATAGAAGGTTTAGGACCGCGTAGTTTATTGAGAATTGTTAAAGCGACAAATGCGGTAACAACTGAAGCTGCTTGAGTAGATTGCGCAAGCAATGCTTTTATCAGAAGGATTTCGTTTCTTAAGTTTTCTAGTTAAATACTGTCTGGAAGCTAAACTAAATTACTTTCGGGGGTTTTTTTCTTGTTAAACATTTATGTCCTACTAAAATGTGTGTAGCATCTGCCACCAGTTAGTAATAGGTCTTGTAACTTTCGAAAAAGTGAATGTTGGGTCTTAAAATTCAGCACATTTTTTGCATTTGATATTGTTGTACTCTTGTATAAACTTTGAGTTCTGCAACTGCAATAATTAGCGAATTTAAAACATATTTATAACTGATAAATAGTTGCGATACATATATATTTGAGAATATGGACCATAATGTCAAAGTAGATAATCTGAAACCATTTTATGCAGTTATATCAAGTCTAAAACTTTCGCATGTCGGTCATCCTCGGCTAGGTTTAGGCTTATAATAGAAAATTTAACCAGTTTGCCTAAAAATTTACAAAATTTAACAGTACATAACACTGTATGAAGGAACATTGAACGAATCTGGGGATATTTTAAATTGCATACTACACACAAAAAAGTATTTCTGAATATATTCAGAAAAGTAATTTCTGTGGCAAATCTGAAAAGTTTTTCTGATATTTAAGACAATTTTTCCAAAAATAACTGGAAAACGTTTGTTTTCAGACTTTATTTCAAAACTTTTTTTGAAAACTTTTCTGTTATAGCAGAAATACTTTTCAAAGGCACCTTGCTAATTATATTTGTCAAATGTAAGAAATTTTTTCTTCAATATTAGAACTATTATTGTGAGTGTAGCGCTTATTAATTGTCAAAAAATATTTTGCAAGTAATTGTTATACTTAAAATAATTGTCTTCCCAAAAATCGCGTTCTTTACAAGGCAACGTATTCTACTGTTTTATTCGAGTCTTTCATGTAAAACTCAAAACTGTGTTGACACCGAAGGTACGACAGCACAATGTTGCAACGAACTACGAGACTCCACTGAACATATATTAAATCAACAGTTGCAGGTGAATATATTTTCATCTATAAACCAACCTATATTGCTTAGGATGTCAATGGGGGGATGGTAGTTAGAGTGCACCCTTTACAATTGCTAATTTGGCTAAAAACTACAGCTTGCATGATAGTAGCTGAGTGTTCGAAAATATACAATAATTGTTTCCGGCTAACATTTACGTTACTTTTGCATCACAATTTTTGGTTAAGACACCTCGGCAGCATAATTTAAAACGTGTCATATTCACCGGTACTGCCACGGTCGGAGCAGCCACAACCCTATACCGCCCATTTGAGGGGGGCATCACCCAAAACGGAACCAAAGCCTAACAAGATTTTAAATCATAAATTTCAAAAATGTTTTCATCGTCACAAGTGGACACCAGACATGATTTTTGTATACAACCCCACCATAGCCTGCTCCGGTATTGGCTAACTCTTGTTTCAGTTTTACCTTTCGTTTAAGACTATTGCTGAGTATATTACGCGCTGAGCAATTACGCGATTTTTCAACTTTTAAAGCGTGTTTAAGTTGAGTAAATACTTAAGTCACTGACCATATTTGAGATGTGCCACAGACTAACAGTTCTATCAAAGCAACATTGGCATAGAATTCTATACCAATAATACTTCTTTAATATAAAGCAAAACTATGGTTTCCTTGTTATGACACCTGCGCAAATGTGGCATTGTTTTTGCTCAAAAATCTAACTTATTCAAGACAACAATGTAAGAAAAATTGCTTAACCGTTTCACTCATAGAGATAATGTACGAGCAATACACACACTGTGAGCAGTGTTTAACATTTATAACATATATACGCAGTGTAAAATCTCCACAAGACGTGACAGCCCCCTCGGGCTTGAGCGTCAAGCTCCTATAACTCATTGGTCATCGTAAACGCCTCCCACCCGTGAGACTGGGGATCGAATCTCACCTTGAAATTACATCTCATATGACATTGCAAATATTCATGTAAGAAAGGGTTAAACATAACTTAATACATTTGTAATATTTCAGAATTTTAACCCATGATTATGAGTTTCAACAAACTGTTAAGATGTTGTACTTAACGTATTAACTCTATTAACAAATAATAAGAAAAATGTTTTAGTTCTACATATAAACCTTACAAATACCATCAAATCAACTGCGAACTATCGTAATCATTAAACGTCATCCAAGACAACTCACTTCATTTAGAAACACATTCACTATAATTCAACTTGCGTTCAAATCACATTTCAACTGTAAAATGCCTAATCAAACAACAGTGTCTGGTGAGATTTTTGAAGATCCTTCTGTCATCGGTACCATTGCTACTCCGTTTGGCCCAATAAATTGTTCGTATGAAGAACACTCGAACCCGACCGGTGGCTATTTTTACCCAGAATGTATATCGAATTCCGAATACGAAGATTGGCTGGCCGAATACGTTGTACCAACACCGCTTGAGTGGAGTTTTATTGGTGTGTTGAGTGTGCTGTTTGTCGTCGGGATAGTCGGTAATTCAATGGTAATTTATGTCGTTTTGACGAAACCAGCAATGCGATCCGTAACGAATTTGTTTCTGCTCAATTTGGCCATTTCTGACTTTTTGGTCCTCGTTGTCGTGTTGCCGTTCACGGTGTTGTGGGACGTTACTGAAACTTGGTTTTTGGGTACTGCGCTGTGCAAAATTATACTGTCGTGTCAGGTATGTAAGCAGGAGCGTACCCGCGGAGGGGCGTTGGAGGGACCATGCTCCATAATTTGGCTGGTGCCTCCACAAATTGACTAGGTCTGAAAGTAAACGATATTGAATTGCAATTGTAGCGATACCCCCAAACTTATTCGGTGCCCCCAATTTGGATGGTGCCTCCCCAAAATGACTCGGTCTAAAAGTAAACGATCTTGAATTGCTAGATCCCCCGCAAACTAATTCGGTGCCCCCTCAAAATATAATTTTCTGCGGACACCGGTGTACGTGAGATAATAATGAAAGCATTATTATAACTTGTACAGCTCCCTCAATTGTCTTCAATTACGTAATTTTACCCCCATGTTTTTAAGAAAACAAATCGCATTCGCCACGGTAACGGTAAAGGCTGATGGGCTGAAACAATGTCGCTCAGACTTTGCCATTCGTGCACTCCGCACATCCATCGTCAGCCTGTACTATTTTAAAAAGACTAGCTATACTGTTAATTTGTATATTGGAAGAGCGCATTTAACAAATTTGAGGGTAGAATGGAATAGATAAAGATTTTACCACAGGCTGCACGCAAAATATTGTGGAGCCTGTATAACTGTGTGCGAAAATTTTATCCGCATAGAGTTTATTGCACTGACGGACATTTTGTATACTGTTCTCGCATTATGTTAATATTAAACATAGAGTTGCGTGAACTGTCGGACATTATAGTTAGTCTAAAAAGTGTCGCCGGAAAGCACTAAATGATATAATTAACTTACGGCGTTAGTTTTTTGCTTTTTGCATGTTCGCCAAAATTTCCCGCCAACATTTGAATTTCCCGCCAGAATTTGAATTTCCCGCCGACATTTGAATTTTCCCGCCTAAATTTGAATTTTCCGCCAAAATTTGAATTTTCCTGCTAAAATTTGAATTTCCCGCCAAAATTAGAATTTTTCCGCCAAAATTTGAATTTTCCCGCCAAAATTTGAATTTTTCCGCCTAAATTTGAATTTTCCCGCCAAAATTTGAATTTTCCGCCAAAATTTGAATTTGTCGCCAAAATTTGAATTTTCCCGTCAAAATTAGAATTTTTCCGCTTAAATTTGAATTTTCCCGCCTAAATTCGAAGTTGCTGCCAAAATTTTAATGTTCCCGCCGAAATTTGAATTTCCCCGCTAAGGTGTTCCTAATGTGTCTATCATATAAAAATATTGTCCATTGCACTGTGTTTCAAACGTTTCAATGTCTTAGACAGGGTCACTGCAACACAGTCTTGTCCGGATAGAGTTTCCGTGAAAGTCTATGATGTCCGCGAATGGCAGTGATACTATTATATGAGCCGGACAAGCTATTGAATTTCTTTTGAGAGGGGACATTTTGTGTGCTGAGTGCAGGTATGATAAGGTGTCAGTGACACAATTTAAACCCTCTCAATATTTTATACATTTCAATCCTTTGTTAATCCGGATATGCTGCTATTCAATCATGTGCGTCGGGCACTGCCCGCTGTGCAAGCTTATTCTGTTTTGTCAACCATAAGATCGATTTGTATTGTAGCATTGTTCAGTAAGATGTTGTGTTTAGGTGCAATGATTCTAATAGGGGGCATAAAGGGTTCGAGTTCCTTCGCTAGTTTTTCTTTCCAAGTGCTTTGTTTTGGTAGAACAGGGACGCTACTGAAACGTGCTTTTTGAGTAATGCACTCAGGACCGGAGCAGCCTCCCCTCATACCCCCAGTTGGGAACCGCCGCCCCTAAAGACCCCACCCTAACCGGTTGAAACAAACACGGCCGAAGTTTTAAAACGCGTCTAGTTTCTTGCTCGCTTCGCTCGCGAGTTTGGCGACCGCTACCCTGGAGTTTGGGAGCCGCCCCCACACCTGTCTCATCCGGCACTGATTTCACTGGGCAAAATTATTCCGTACTGTCGGCGAAAATCGGCTAGAGTACTTTTAGCAGTTTTGTGGTTACAAACGCATTCCGAATGGTAATTTTCCAGAGTGGACAATAGGCATTGAGGTCCTTCAGTGATTTGTTGTTCTAAGCAAGTTTTATCTTTGTTTGGCTCTTATAATTTTTTCAAGTACTTCCTTCTATGCAATAAGCTACTCGTATTATACACATATTCTACGGTCTATCGTAGTCCTTCAGCATTCCGGTGGTTTCGACAAACTTTACCACTGGATAGGTGAGGTGACCGTCTTGGCTCCAGTCTGGCTACACGCTTGGCTTATTGGTGGTTCATTCCGGTGGTTTCGACAAACTTTACCACTGGATAGGTGAGGTGACCGTCTTGGCTCCAGTCTGGCTACACGCTTGGCTTATTGGTGGTTCATTCCGGTGGTTTCGACAGAACTTTACCGCTGAGTGGGAAAGGTGACTATCTTGGCTCCAGTCTGGCTACACGCCTGGCTTATTGGTGGTTCATTCCGGTGGTTTCGACAGAACTTTACCGCTGAGTAGAAAAGGTGACCATCTTGGCTCCAGTCTGGCTACACGCCTGGCTTATTGGGGGTTCATTCCGGTGGTTTCCACAAACTTTACCACTGGATAGGTGAGGTGACCGTCTTGGCTCCAGTCTGGCTACACGCCTGGCTTATTGGTGGTTCATTCCGGTGGTTTCGACAGAACTTTACCGCTGAGTAGGAAAGGTGACCGTCTTGGCTCCAGTCTGGCTACACGCCTGGCTTATTGGTGGTTCATTCCGGTGGTTTCGACAGAACTTTACCGCTGAGTAGGAAAGGTGACCGTCTTGGCTCCAGTCTGGCTACACGCCTGGCTTATTGGTGGTTCATTCCGGTGGTTTCGACAGAACTTTACCGCTGAGTGGGAAAGGTGACCATCTTGGCTCCAGTCTGGCTACACGCCTGGCTGATTAGTAGTTAAAATTTTTTAGGCACTTTCGGTTTCGGTTTCAATCCTGAGTCTAACGGTGATTTCAATTGATCGTTGGAACGCAATTTGTCGTCCGTTCAGTTTTCATACAACGGTTCGACGCAGTGTGATATCAATTGCTCTTGTATGGTTGATTGCTCTTATTATCGCGTTTCCGGAGTTAATTTTGCTCGAAGCCAAATCATTCACCGGGTTTCAAAAAGCGAACTTTACAACAATTGTAAGTAAAAACTAACCGATGTTTTGGAAGTTTTGCGGATCTGAGGGGTTGATTTGGAGCCTGTTACCCCACCACGCCCTTTGTATTGAGCAAATCGTTTTGGCCCGGGACCACCCGGTTGTAAAATCGAAAAGTGGTTGTGAACCGTCTTTGTGTTCTGGATCCACCCCTCGGCTTTAAATAATCACAATTTGCTAAGTATTATATAGGAGGATATATATTCAACGAAGAAAATTGCAAGAAGATATCCCCCCGCGAAATTTAATTTAAGAAGCGTAACAGTAGTATAAGCATATTCCTTAGCGTAAGCTTCCGCCTAACCCTTGGTATAAATATAAACCTATAACTAAACGGACCCATGTTACTTTAAAGGGCGTCCAGGTTTCTGACGGGTCTATAAAAGAGTAGGTTTTGATTTTAGATTACATTTTTTGCTCAGGTTTAGGCTGAGGCTTACACTTAGGCTTAGGAACACATTTTTGCAACGCTTAGGCTTAGGCTTACGAATACGCTAAAACCCACTGTTACGTCCCTAAAAGTAACATTGGCCACTAGACGTATGCCTACGGTTATTAGTCTAAGAAAAAAATGCCAGTTTAAAGCTTAAGCTTACTGTATTACAGTCGCGTGCTAAAAACGAACTCGCTGCACAAAAGCTAACGTTGAATTGTGCGACTTTATTTCAGTACATTACCAGTTGTGAAGACACAAAGTTGAGTCCAAAATTTCAAGCTGCATACGAAATTGCACGCTTTGTTCTGTTGTACGTATTGCCGTTTATTTTGATGGGCATTATGTACGGTCAAATTGCGCAAGAGCTGTGGCTTAAGGTCATGCCAAGTGACTCTGTGTCGGCCGGCGGCGGTCAAAATGGCGCTTTATGTAAGTTGCGAACGCAAGTTATTTTCGTTTACCGTCAAACTTGTAAAACAAAAAAGAAACGGTCCTGGAGTTAAGAGGGGACACAGCTGTGTAGGTTTTGATACGTTTTTCACTCCCCCCCCATGTAAAAATTTAGTGATGTTGACCCGCGTTTGCAAATTACGTTGATGATGACAATGACCCCACTGAAAATGTTTTGGTCCACTGTAGCAGGTGCGCTGAACTGGTTTTATGGAACGCACTTTCAAAATTTAAGTATGCTTTAAAGCTTCGAACTCAAATCGTTTGGTCCTAAAGTCGTGCGCTGCACTTACGGATAATTGACATTTATTAAGGTTTAGGGTATCGATCCGCTTACGGAGTCTTATTTGGGATACGGATTCTTATTGATTGGGACTGAAAATGGAACCCCCTCTTATTCGGGTCACTACAGTTACATGCTTGACATGGCTATGTGCTTGAATGTGACCGAAGACAGTTTACAACTAAACACTGTACGGAATACGCGATAAATCTTGCGGACAATGTTACTTTTACGTCCGCAACTCAATATTAAGTATATTACTAAGCCTAAACCTAAACCTAACCTTGAAAAAGCGTAGTTCTAAGGATATGGTTGAACTTAAGTAAAATATACTAAAATCTCGACCTACTTATTTGCAATCTCACCAGAAAACGGGACGCCCCTAAAAATAACATGGAACGATCTGAGAATCCCAAAACTAATCAAAAGTGTGTACTTGCAGCTGCGATGAATATTATCCGATAATAAACCAAAAATTTTGCCAAGTGACACCTAAAATGTCTTAATTGGTTAACAAATCTATGACATCCTCGTTGCCCGAACAGTTTGTCGCGCTACAACAGCATACACTGTAAATTCCAGTGAGTTGATTTTAACTTAGAATGAGTTGAATCAATCAGTCTGAGTTATGACTATCAGAACTCCGGATTTTGAGTAGATTCAACTCATTCTGATTTGACTAATCAACTCGCCCAGAGTCAACTCAACTCAGAGTATGAATCAGCTCAATTCAGAGTAAGTTTAAGTTAACTTTATTAACTCAGAAATAACCAACTTTCAGTCTGAGTTGATTAATTAACTCATTAGAATTTACAGTGTAAGCCTAACCCCATTTTACCATAACCCGAATCCTAAGCATAATAATGGGTAATAAATTGCGCAGTCAACGAAATTTTAGATTACAAGTTGTCAGTCGACGAGTTGTAAATTTTTAGATTACAAGTTGTCAGTCGACGAGTTGTAAATTTTTAGATTACAAGTTGTCAGTCGACGAGTTGTAAATTTTTAGATTACAAGTTGTCAGTCGACGAGTTGTAAATTTTAGATTACAAGTTTTCAGTCGACGAGTTGTAAATAATAAATTACAAGTTGTCAGTTGACGAGTTGTAAATTTTAGATTACAAGTTTTCAGTCGACGAGTTGTAAATAATAAATTACAAGTTGTCAGTCGACGAGTTGTAAATTTTAGATTACAAGTTGTCAGTCGACGAGTTGTAAATTTTAGATTACAAGTTGTCAGTCTACGAGTTGTAAATTTTAGATTACAAGTTTTCAGTCGACGAGTTGTAAATTTTAGATTACAAGTTGTCAGTCTACGAGTTGTAAATTTTAGATTACAAGTTGTCAGACTACGAGTTGTAAATTTTAGATTACAAGTTTTCAGTCGACGAGTTGTAAATTTTAGATTACAAGTTGTCAGTCGACGAGTTGTAAATTTTAGATTACAAGTTGTCAGTCTACGAGTTGTAAATTTTAGATTACAAGTTTTCAGTCGACGAGTTGTAAATTTTAGATTACAAGTTGTCAGTCGACGAGTTGTAAATTTTAGATTACAAGTTTTCAGTCGACGAGTTGTAAATTTTTAGATTACAAGTTTTCAGTCGACGAGTTGTAAATTTTAGATTACAAGTTGTCAGTCTACGAGTTGTAAATTTTAGATTACAAGTTGTCAGTTGACGAGTTGTAAATTTTAGATTACAAGTTGTCAGTCGACGAGTTGTAAATTTTAGATTACAAGTTGTCAGTCTACGAGTTGTAAATTTTAGATTACAAGTTTTCAGTCGACGAGTTGTAAATTTTAGATTACAAGTTGTCAGTCTACGAGTTGTAAATTTTAGATTACAAGTTTTCAGTCAACGAGTTGTAAATTTTAGATTACAAGTTGTCAGTCGACGAGTTGTAAATAATAAATTACAAGTTGTCAGTCGACGAGTTGTAAATTTTAGATTACAAGTTTTCAGTCGACGAGTTGTAAATAATAAATTACAAATTGTCAGTCGACGAGTTGTAAATTTTAGATTACAAGTTTTCAGTCGACGAGTTGTAAATAATAAATTACAAGTTGTCAGTCGACGAGTTGTAAATTTTAGATTACAAGTTGTCAGTCGACGAGTTGTAAATTTTACATTACAAGTTGTCAGTCTACGAGTTGTAAATTTTAGATTACAAGTTTTCAGTCGACGAGTTGTAAATTTTAGATTACAAGTTGTCAGTCTACGAGTTGTAAATTTTAGATTAAAAGTTTTCAGTCGACGAGTTGTAAATTTTAGATTACAAGTTGTCAGTCGACGAGTTGTAAATAATAAATTACAAGTTGTCAGTCGACGAGTTGTAAATTTTAGATTACAAGTTGTCAGTCTACGAGTTGTAAATTTTAGATTAAAAGTTTTCAGTCGACGAGTTGTAAATTTTAGATTACAAGTTGTCAGTCTACGAGTTGTAAATAATAAATTACAAGTTGTCAGTCGACGAGTTGTAAATTTTAGATTACAAGTTGTCAGTCTACGAGTTGTAAATTTTAGATTACAAGTTTTCAGTCGACGAATTGTAAATAATAAATTACAAGTTGTCAGTCGACGAGTTGTAAATTTTAGATTACAAGTTGTCAGTCTACGAGTTGTAAATTTTAGATTACAAGTTTTCAGTCGACGAGTTGTAAATAATAAATTACAAGTTGTCAGTCGACGAGTTGTAAATTTTAGATTACAAGTTGTCAGTCGACGAGTTGTAAATTTTAGATTACAAGTTGTCAGTCTACGAGATATAAATTTTAGATTACAAGTTGTCAGTCTACGAGTTGTAAATTTTAGATTACAAGTTGTCAGTCTACGAGTTGTAAATTTTAGATTACAAGTTTTCAGTCGACGAGTTGTAAATTTTAGATTACAAGTTGTCAGTCGACGAGTTGTAAATTATAAATTACAAGTTGTCAGTCGACGAGTTGTAAAATAAAAATTACAAGTTGTCAGTCTACGAGTTGTAAATTTTAGATTACAAGTTTTCAGTCGACGAGTTGTAAATTTTAGATTACAAGTTGTCAGTCGACGAGTTGTAAATTATAAATTACAAGTTGTCAGTCGACGAGTTGTAAATTATAAATTACAAGTTGTCAGTCGACGAGCTGTAAATTTTAGATTACAAGTCAGTCGACGAGTTGTAAATTATAAATTACAAGTTGTCAGTCGACGAGTTGTAAAATAAAAATTACAAGTTGTCAGTCGACGAGTTGTAAATTTTAGATTACAAGTTGTCAGTCGACGAGTTGTAAATTTTAGATTACAAGTCAGTCGACGAGTTGTAAATTATAAATTACAAGTTGTCAGTCGACGAGCTGTAAATTTTAGATTACAAGTCAGTGGACGAGTTGTAAATTATAAATTACAAGTTGTCAGTCGACGAGTTGTAAATTTTAGATTACAAGTTGTCAGTCTACGAGTTGTAAATTTTAGATTACAAGTTGTCAGTCGACGAGTTGTAAATTTTAGATTACAAGTTGTCAGTCGACGAGTTGTAAATTATAAATTACAAGTTGTCAGTCGACGAGCTGTAAATTTTAGATTACAAGTCAGTCGACGAGTTGTAAATTATAAATTACAAGTTGTCAGTCGACGAGTTGTAAATTATAAATTACAAGTTGTCAGTCGACGAGTTGTAAATTATAAATTACAAGTTGTCGGTCGACGAGTTGTAAATTATAAATTACAAGTTGTCAGTCGACGAGTTGTAAATTTTAGATTACAAGTTTTCAGTCGACGAGTTGTAAATTTTAGATTACAAGTTGTCAGTTGACGAGTTGTAAATTTTAAATTACAAGTTGTCAGTCGACGAGTTGTAAATTTTAGATTACAAGTTGTCAGTCAACGAGTTGTAAATTTTAGATTACAAGTTGTCAGTCGGCGAGTTGCCGGTCGACGAGTATTCGAACCAAGAGATATTAATGTGATATCCTGTTTTTTACAGATTTAAGCGATCAAGCTCCTGACAGCAACGCGTCGTTGACACCGCGTCATAAAACGATTAAACGAGAAATACAGTCACGTCGAAAAGTTGCCAAAATGCTCATTATGGTGGTTGTACTGTTTGGATCTTGTTTTCTGCCTACACATCTTGTAAATATGTTCAGGTGAACGTTGAACTGCTTTGCTTTGAGTTTAACCAGGAATTCAAAGTGGATCCAACGATTTTTGATTGGGGGGACGGGATGGCAAAAGTTATGGAACGCAAAACCTGTAAGGTAAGGGACCTTAATAAGGAGGGACCTTACCGTTTTGTCGCAAAAAATTTGTGATGGGAAGCGTACGCCCTCCCGCCCCGCCCCCTCTCTGGATCCGCTAGTGCCCTAATCAATTGGTTTTAATAATTTATTACTCGAAATATGTTTTCTAAACCACAGATAAAAGGCTTGTTCTGCATGGAACTAAATCTACCAGCGCTCGTTGCGTTTTCGTCCTTCCACCTTCACTTTGGGGGGTCAATATTACGTTCATTACACGTGCAACGGCCAGCCAACACCTAAAATATAATCGGACCTCTTTTCAGTATATGCAACAGCACATAAATTTCAGCATCAATAAAGATTTTGACCCCCCAATCAGGGGGGAGGGGGTACGCCAAAAATGCCACACGCGCTGAGGACATTCATTTCTACACAGAATGTGTCCAGTTGCGTACTCTTGTTGAAGTATGCATCATCCACTCTTGGTTAAACCAAAGTTTAAAAATTTGTAAAATTAAAACTTAAAGTTTAAATTTATTAATTTTCAGAATATTTGGCCTGACAACGTCGTGGAGCGACTTCACTTACTCGTTGACGGTTCTTTTCGCCAGAGTTATGTGCTATTCGAACAGCGTTGTGAATCCGATCATTTATTACTTTATGAGTGGTAAGTGTTCGAGCTATACGGTCTGCACGACTCCTATTTGACGTTTTGCCCAAAGTTAACTACTACGTCGAGGCATCGAACCTCGACCTTGTTGCACTCGGGTAAAGCATGCTGCCACTGCAGTGCAAAAAATGGTGAATCAAATTGACTCTCTCTGAAATAGGCTCTACGGGACTACACAAGCTGAGTCAAATTCGACTGTACCAGAGTCAAATTCGACTCACGAATTCGCACGTTTGACTCTGGCGGAGTCGAATTTGGCTAAGTTTGTGTAGTCCCGTAGAGCCTATTTCAGACAGAGTCAATTTGTCTCACCATTTTTTTCATATGCCCATTTCTTTGCTTCATATACTGTAGAACAAAAATCGTTCCCACGTCCCTGCCTACCCCCGATAGGCATTACATTTGAAACACATTTAACTGAGAAAATTCGTTGGTTTGTGGTTTACATTTTGTGTATTTTAGAAACGAAAAACATTTTTTTGCAGTTGGAATTTGAATCCTAGCTTGAAATTTGATATGATACAAAATAGATAATATTCATGCGAAAAAGGGTTAATGTAAACTGCCACAACTAAGAAATAATAAGTACTAGTCAGCGTGATTGCAAATTTGCAACACTGAAATATTCCTCACCAATCTTTTAAAAGAATGCGTTTCGATATGTACATATATGTTGTGTCTTGTTTATATGAAACAATCATCACATCTGGAATATGCTTCTCAAAACTCGTATGTGTGCCGTTTTAGCTTTAATAATATATATTATTAAAGCTGGAACGCCTTACATACGTATTATGGGTAGTATTCCAGCTGCTGTAACAATTATTTTATAAACTAAAGACAACCTATATATGCGTATTGGAACACATTCTTACAAAGATTTGTGGGGAATATTTTACGGTTTCAAACTTGCAACCACGTTGACTTGTATACATATATTTTAGAAAAGTTTAATCGCGAATTCTCTGCGTTATGTTGTTGTTGTTGTGATAAATACGAACGCGTTCTGTCGGCCAGCCGTGGTCAATCGCAATACGTTGTCACTAATAATACAACGTATCCGTTAACAACACCCGACACTCAAACACTGCCGTTGAAACAGCGTCAAGTATCGTTTTCTCGAGGCGTTGACGCGAGTCCTCGAAGAAATTACTCAGTCGCAACGCCACAACGAACGGTTTATCATCCAACAAGCACCAATGGTGAAAGTTACGTGGTCTAAAGTATTCGTCGAAACATCTCAATCTGTGTTCAGAATTCAGCTAATAATATCGATTTTCAACTTAAACAACCAATCAAATTGAAGATTAGGACGTCGACGCATTGCCGTTGTGGACAACTGTGAACCGCCGTTTAGTTCATTGGACGTCATCCATTTTGTCTTTGATGGACAGTTCAGCAGATTGACAATCATCCAGGTTGCAGAGATTCAATGAAAGTCTATACTCGAGTAAGCACCAGTGTGACTATTAAAGAATTTTAAAAATTTTTTTCACTGTTTTAGGTTTAGGTTACGACATTTTCTGTGGGACGTTGTGATATTTGATTGTGAAACAATCGTAATAACGGTTAATTAGGTGTATGGCGTTTAGCGAGCCGTGGGTCGGTTGCAATTTGGACCGTCGCTCAACCAGTTGAGAAAATATTGGGCTTTGGATGCTCGTTGGACGCTTCTTTGATGCGGACACTGATATGAATTTCTCACCGGCGACTTGTGGGGTGGTTTATATTAAATTGCCAGGATCGAGTCTTGTTTAAAGATGAATGGACATCTAATCGGCAATATCGTTAAGTGGTAAATTTTGCCAGCAAAACTGTGACAACATCCGTTCTGTGGCTGTTAATTCAAGAAACGTTATCTTTGGGTCCATTTCGCCGAATTGCAATATTTTGCATCTCGTGTTCAAACAACATTTTCTTTTAAGTTTGCAGCCCAAAAATAAGGTTGGACCTTCTGAGAACATTTTTTGGCAATGCAAACCAGGAGATACATGGACACTGAGTAAGCTGCTTGCTGTTCAGAGTCGAATCCAAAAGTTTCTGGTGGGGGCGAGTGCTGGCAAATGTTATGAAACGCAAAACTTGTAAGGTAGGAGGGACCTTATCATTTTATCAACAAAAAATTTTGTTACCTGAACATTGTAAGGTAAACGTTAGGATCTTATTATTTTATCAACAAAAAATTTTGTAAGGAAATAATTGTAAGGTTTTATATCACAAAAAATTTTCTGACGGTAAAAATTGTATTTTTTACAAAATATATTTCTGAGGGAAAAAATTGTAAGGTAGGACCCGTACCGTTTAATCACCAAAAAAATTTGACGGGCGGCGTGCCTCCCTCCGCCCCCCTTGGATCCGCTAGTGCTTGCGTTAACAACGCAACAGAAAAGTTCAGTTTGAGACAAACTTAATTGTACCAAACTGCGGTTGACCACTAATTTATTCCTGCAGTTGAAATGCACTATCGAAACCAAAGATCCAAAAGGAGAGGGGGCGTACGCCCCCATCGTTTGTAATTACTTTGCAATAAAATGGTACACTGCCTCACCATTTTCACCCCTCAAAATAATTTGTAAAATAACTACAAATTTTCTCCTCAGAAACTTTTGGTGATAAAATGGTACCCTGCCTTACCGTTTTCCCGTCAGATTGTTTTGTAAAATTCTCGTCAGAAATTTTTTGTGATAAAATGGTACGGTCCCTACCTTACAATTTTTTGCTGATCATAGCATATATTGCATGCTGTAAAAATTACATTTCATAACATTGCCAGCCCGCCCACCAGTCAGAAATGTTTGTATCCGCCTGATATAAAATGCGATTGTTACTTCTGAACACAGCATATATATTTGTTGCTTTTAATTAAAATTAATTCAATCAACTATACAAACTATTTCATAAAGGCGTACCCAGGATATCAGTTCTGGCCAATATAACTTCATGTAATACAAAATCTTCGGCCCATGTTACTTTAAGAAGCGTCCAGGTTTCTGGTGGGTCTATAAAAGAGTAAGTTTACATTCTAGATTACATTTTTTTGCGTAGGCTCACGCTTACGCTTAGGCTTAGGAACACATTTTTGCAACGCTTAGGCTTACGCTTAGGAATACACTTTATCTACTGTTACGACCCCAAAAAGTTAACATTGGCCAAATCTTCTAACCACTAGTATTCAACGTTATTTTAAAACCTATTACAAGTGCTTTTTCATTCCTCGACTATTTTTTCGCCCACAGTTGTTGACCTGGCTGGTTATGTCCATTTCATAATTAAAAACTACCAAATTCCGTTCCAATTTTGCCATATTTCAGCACTCAATAATGACCCTGGAAATCTTTTTTTGTCTCATTGTTGTTTAGAAGATTTCAGTAGTGAAATTGCGTTTGGCTTCTTGTTCGCTTTTCTTGCGAGGTGTTTCAAGAATTTTACGTTGCGGCGTCACTAAACTTCTGGATCCGCTACTGTGTTTGTGTCAGTCTATTAATAGGTTCGAAACTTTTGTTTCAAAGCAACGATACTTTTAAGCAACCTGCTGGTATTTGAACTCAACTTTTGTGATTTTCATGTAAAGATCTGGGTCGGAACGTTTTTCTGTGGGGCTAGAATAGAGGAAGCTTAGACTTCATACTAATTTTTTGCTTGGCTTAGGCTAAGGCTTACACTTAGGCTTTGGAATATTATTGAGCGAAGCGAAACTCCGAGCGAAGCTCGAAGTTTCGCGAAGCGTTTTATGTTTTGTACTTGCGGGTCGAAAGGTGGATGTCCGTCCGTCCGTCTGTCCGTCTGTCCGTCTCTCCGTCTCTCCGTCCGAAAAGAATCTCAGGAACGGCTGAACCGATTTTGATAAACTTTTTTTGTTTGAAAGCCCATTATTCTGGGGTGTTAACCTCACATTGGGGTTTGAAAATTTCAAAGCCGTTTAGTAGCTACAGGCTAATTTGCACAATTAATTAAGCCTAAATTAGGACTTTCCACAATATTTCACTAATTATTACAGTTAGAAGCCATCTAATTTTAGCATTAAAGGGTTTTTGGGTGCGAGGAATCTGCGTAGACTGTTTACAAATCTCCAAAACGGATAATTGATTAGTTAACTAATAGATAATTTGCATATTAGCATAGTTTATAAGCCAAAATTAGGACTTTTTACAATATTTCACTAATTATTAAGGTTAAAAGCAATATAATTTCAGCACTAAAGGGTTTTTAGGTGCGAGGAATCTGAATAAATTGTTTACAAACCTTTAAAGGCGATTATCGAATAGTTAGCTAATAGATAATTTGCATATTACCTTAATTGCTTACGTGTGTTCGAGCTTCGCTCAATAAATGTAGTCCCACTACGACTGGTTATAATACTGTTCCGCTCCTGTTCTTTACATTGGCTGGTTTATGTATAAGCTCTTGCTTACGCTTAAGCTTAGACTTAGGAATATGTATGCTTATACTACTGTTCCAGCCCTGTTCCTTACACTGGCGAAACATTTCGAAAACTTTCAAGCATTTGAAAACGTTTAAATCAAATCTCTCAATAGTTAAAGTTCAGAGTGAATGTTCATTGTTCGAATGCTGAAATCGCCAACTTTTCTCGGAACAATATCGTTGAGTTCTTTAGCGCAACGAAATCCAATGTTACTCGCTGAATAATGTATTGGCTTTCCATCGCTAAAATCATCCTCATGTTACTTTTAGGGCCGTCCCGGTTTGTGGTGAGTCTGTAAAAGAGTAGGCTTACAGTGTAGACTACACTGTTCTGCTTCGGATTAGGCATAGGCTTTTAGACTGAGACTTTTAGAAATAAGTTTTTGCAACGCATGGGCGTAGGTTTAGGCTTAAAAATACGCTTAATCTACTGTTGCGGCCCTAAACATAACATTGGCCGATACTTGTTTACTTTCCACACAAACAAGATTGCATAAACGAAATACGTTCATGCTTCGGCTTAGGCTGAGGTTTTAGGCTCGAATTTAGGTTCTGGTTTAGCTTAAGCCTCTGCCTCCGCCGAAACGTAAAGCTAACTTTCGGAAAACGATAATTAGCGTTTAGAAGACAAATTTTTGTTTTCTATCAAATTATTAGGTAAATTTTCCTAGAGTGACCGACAAATAAACATGGACTTGTCAAATCATGAATAGCTACGTAAACGCATTGCATAAATAATGACACAAAATTACTTTTCAAGCTTATAAATGACATCGGGCTGGCGGCCAAAATAGGGCCACAATGGGCCCAGCCACACTAAAACTTTTGACTTCCCCTAGAAAAGTTTCAACCTTGCTTGTAAACGATCTGAAATTATTGCATACCCCTTTTGAAATTTCTGGCCATGTAAAGATCAGGGGCGAAACTTTTTCTGTGGGACTGTAATATAGTAAGCTTAAGGTTTAGCACAATTTTTTGCTTGGCTTAGGCTTAAGCTTAAGCTTAGGCTCAGGAATATGCTCATTCTTACGCTAAAGCTAGGCTTATGCTTAGGTTTAGGCTTAGCAATATGCTTATAAAATACTGTTCCGTCCCTGTTCTTTACATTGGCCTTTATGTTTATACATAAGACCAGGTTTGTAGCCAAAATACGATCAGGACGAGCCCAGCCAAAGCACAAGTTTTTGGCTTCCAAAAGTTTCAACCCCGCTTATTTCAAATTCTTACATACCCGTCTTGAAAATTTTTTTAAATTTGAATAAATATTTTCGCATTGGCCTTTATGTTTATACATGCGACCAGGTTTGTAGCCAAATTACGATCAGGACGAGCCCAGCCAAAGCACAAGTTTTTGGCTGCCAAAAGTTTCAACCCCGCTTATTTCAAATTCTTACTTACCCGTCTTGAAAATTTTTTTAAATTTGAATAAATATTTTCGCATTGGCCTTTATGTTTATACATGCGACCAGGTTTGTAGCTAAAATACGGTCAGGACGAGCCCAGCCACACCACAAGTTTTTGGCTTCCAAAAGTTTCAACCTCGCTTATAAACGATTTCAAATTCTTACATACCCGTCTTGAATATTTAAGTTTGAATAAATATTTTCACGACAAACTCATTTTTTTAATTTGAAAATTTAAAAAAACAAGTTGAATGTGGTGCCGAGCCGATATATATGTACCTACCGTGCACTGTTTCGTGCACGAATGTTCACATGACCTTTCCTCGAGTCAAGATAGCTGCCACCTTTGAGCGTATACGTATTGTAGCCTTGAATATGATTTCGAAAATGATACAACGTTCTAGTCCATTCCCAAACGTTTCCAATCACATCGTACATGCCTGCGTATAAAAATAAATGCTAAATTAAAAATACTCTAGATAACGTGGTTGCAAATTTGAAACCCTAAAACATTCCTCGCAAAGCATTTTATTCCTGAAAACTGCGCAATGCTTTTTGTTTAATACGTTTCGGTTCACTTTTCAATTCTTTGCTACATCGTCCCCGCCCCCCCCCCCCCCCCCCCCCCCCCCCCCCCCCCCTAGATTAACTTTTAAAATATACTTCAAACTTCCGTATATATATCACCCAAACATTCATTACAACAGTTGGACAGCTGCCCAAAACACGTATGTGGGGCGTTCCAGCTTTAACAATATAAACTGAATCGGACACATTTTCGTCGTAAATTCAAAACCAGATTGAGAAGCAACACTCTTAGGGACGTTTGATGATGTAAACATGTTTCGTCTTATTTTAAATTTTTAATACGTTGCAGATGATTCTGATATAACGCGTCGTATGCTTGGAAAACGGATACTGACGTTTAAAAGTTTTAAAGATGTTTTATTTTTCTGCCAGCACAATTAAACTACACTGAACAAAATGGCGAGCCCAATTGACTCTTTCCGAAATAGGCTTATGTGAACTACACAAACTGAGTCAAATTGGACTCACGGAGCGACTCAGTGAGTCGAATTTGACTCTGGCGGAGTCGAATTTTGACTCAGTTTGAGTAGTTCAAAAACGTCTACTTCGGAAAGAGTCAATTTGACTCGACATTTTTTGTACTGTATATTTTTGTACTGTATGTAAATATTCATCGGGATTTCTAAATATAATGTATACATCTATATACTTATATTGAGGTATGGCATATGAATGGAATAATGCCGTGATATACTGTTTGAAAGGTTTAATACAAATCGGCGCCTTTCCAAAATGGCACGCATTTTCGGCCCCATTTCGGCGGCCACACGTAAGCTTTTACTCTGCCTGTTTCGTTTTCAGGCACATAGTACGAACCCGGACAGCGGGGCTATTTCCGGATAACGGATTTTATATTTCCATAGAAATTTTGGCCCATGTATACAACAGCGTCGGATCGTTTTCCGGCGGGTTTGTAGTACAGTCAGTTTAAGCGTTAGACTAACTTTTTTTGCTTAGGCTTAGGAATACGCTCATCCTTTACGCTTAGGCTTAGGCTTTAGGAATATGCTTAAATACTGTGCCGCCCCTGTTCTTTACATTGGCCGAAATTTAAACTCCGCTAATACAATTCATGCTCAACTTAAGGCAATGAGTTTATGGTTCTGGTGAATTTCTTGACCCTAAAATGTTGTGGTGGTTTACGAGTCTGCTCGTACTGCGTATTCAACAACCGAATATTCGTTCACATTCTCATAACTCGAATCTTAACAACTTACCGAATTTGTTCTGCGGTGGAAAAGCGTCAACGGGTGACGTTCCGGCGAAACCGTCTCGCTTGGAGTCGTTATACGGATATTCACCCTGTAAAATAACCCTGCGCCTTTTACAAATCACGAAATCTAAACGCTTTTTAAGCGAAACTTGTTAAATATATACACTGTAAATTCCAATGAGTTAATTAATCACTCTAAAACGGAATGTTCGTTATTTCTGAGTTAATAACTGTAAACTTTAACTCAATCTGAGTTGAGTTGATTCTCACTCTGTGAGTTGGGTTGATTACGGAAAAATTGACTATTTAAATCAGAATGGGTTGTATCAACTCAGAATTTATATGAGTTCTGATAGTCCTAACTTAGACTGAGTGGTTTCACTCAGTCTCAGTTGAAATCAATTCACTGGAATTTACAGTGTACCTGCAGGGGTCGTATTTTTAGTGTATTTGCGACAACGGTCGGTAATACGTGCCCATATTTATCACTCTTAATAACAACCGGAAACGAATAATTTAGCTTTTACTCCCGATAAATTTAAACTAAATTGGATCAATTCAGCTCGAATTCTTTTTCCACGTGGTAGTTTTTGCACTGACAACTTGCAACGTCAATTTGCACGCATATGTGCAGTTTCAGGCGTTTGCAAAAAAATGAACTTGCAAACAATTGCAATAAAAGCCAGTCATACGGTGTAAATCATCTTGATTCAGCTTGTAAGGCTATTGGTATGTATGAATTATTAATTCTCTACGTATTTATTTCGTTTACAAGTTCTTGAATGCACTTTCGAACAAAACTTGCAACAGTAAATGTCAGCTACAAGAAACACTGAAACAATCACACGTTAAACAGACGTCAACAAACTTCTTGACTTGAAAACGGTTTCGGATTTTGACATTTTTAGTTAATGCTCGAAAAGTGCAGAACTGGGCCAGTCAACCTCGTTGCAGGCCGATAAATATCAAATATTGCATAAATTCAAAAAGTCTGAATTAATTAAAAAAACTCCCAGCAGAATCTGTCATATTGAAGTATTCGCAGCAAAAACTTGCATGTGTCAATAGTGTTTTAGTATTTAACTCAAAGCAAAATGAAAACGATTAGACTGGATTAATAAGTTAAAATGAGTGCTAAAGATGAAATTATATATCCGTTTGCCATTATGCAACTTATCTGCCAAGCGTTTGACTATTGTTAAGTGTGTACTTTTTCAGTCAACAATACATTTGGTGCAAGGTTCGAAACATTTCGAATATTTTCCTATTTCCTTTAGCCACAATTAATTAAAAATTAACAATGAACTGCATGTAAATTAATGGTTACAACTTTAAAAGCCAGCCTTCCAAATATTTACATGACTGTTACCTGCCATAAATTTGTTCGTCCAATTTCATAATGATCGCCCCATGGATATTCTTCGCCTATAAATACCCTATACAGCAGGATGCAACCGGAGGTAAAAAATACCGAAGCCGGAGGTCAACAAAACTTGCCAGAGCCGGAACCGGAGGTGAGGCGAAATTCCATAGTAAAAATGATGGTTAACTAGTAAATTTTAGCCAATATCTGCAACATGTTGTTAAGTTGTTTGATTTAACGCTTATTTTCAGTGAAATTTCGCAAATTCCTTCCTGAAAATTGCGACAAAAGTAAAGCAAAACGCGCTAAACAGATAAATTTTGCAAAACTATACAAAATTTCACTACCTAAATTGCCGGAACATCCAGCAAACATTCTACCGGAGCCGGAGTCGGAGGCCGATTTTCTTTCGGAGCCGGAGGCAGTCCTCCGGTCGCACCCTGCTATACAGCATTAAAAGAGAGCTGGTAAATAATAAACTTAGAAATGTCGCATTATTCTCGTCTTGGTGCATTCAAAAATTAGTCGATTTAAAAAATTTAGTGTTAAAAAGAAAGTTATTTGAACAGAGTCACCTTCGAATATCATATGATATATTTTCAAATGTGTGCATACTTGAGGTAACATATCCAAACTGTCCTGTTGAAAATCATATAATACTAGAATTTGAAGTTTGAATTTTAGAATTATGTAACGCTGATTCAAAGCGATCTTGTGTTGGGAACGAATTTACAGGCGTGTATACGGTATTGTAATCCACATATGTGCCGCTACCTTTCGACCTTCTATTCATTTATTAGCACCCGCAGATTGACACTGTCCCGCTGAATATGATATGATATTCGGTGTAATTTTGGAATATCATATGATATTCGCATAAATGTCCCACAGTATCATGTGACATACCGTCCCTTGTACACATTGACCATTTGAGAGCGGTGGTTTGTAAGCTAATGTCATATAACATTCGAGTTTTGTGTGGACCCAATATAAGAGCCTGATTTTTAACGTTGACGTCGAATCAACATGGGACAAACCGTGTCCGGCCTGCCCCGGTTATAACGTGAACCCTGCATTAGGCTTAGGTGTTCTATTTGTTGGCCGTTATTAGTAAACTAACATTTGAAAGTGTTTTGTAAATATCGTCTGCTACAAATAACATATACACCGAAAATAATATTTTTAAACATTTCAGATAATCATATGAACACGATAGTGTTCATATATATGATTCGCGCATCTCAAGCGCGTATTTTCAGTTTAGTTCGCATGTTGGTGCTCAAGTAATATCAGACCTGTATCGTTTAAATTTTGTACACTGGTATCCTAGTACGTAACGAATATTTGTGCCAAAGGATTTTGCAAACCAATGTGGTTTTCAATAGTTACGGTCAAAAAACTCCTTACAGAAAGTGCACGAAATTTTTCATTTTGGTTCAACACTTTTTACACGTTAGCTATGTAATTTTACGATTGTAACTTTCACCACTTTATAGAGCTTACGGTTGGTTTCACCCCAACGGTTGGTTTCACCCCAACAGTCGGTTTCACCCCAACGGTTGGTTTCACCCCAACGGTTGGTTTCACCCCAACGGTTGGTTTTGCCCCAACGGTTGGTTTTGCCCCAACGGTTGGTTTCACCCCAACGGTTGGTTTCACCCCAACAGTCGGTTGCACCCCAACCGTTGGTTTTACCCCAACGGTTGGTTTCACCCCAACAGTCGGTTCCACCCCAACGGTTGGTTTCACCCCAACGGTTGGTTTCACCCCAACGGTTGGTTTTGCCCCAACGGTTGGTTTTGCCCCAACGGTTGGTTTTGCCCCAACGGTTGGTTTCACCCCAACAGTCGGTTTCACCCCAACGGTTGGTTTCACCCCAACGGTTGGTTTTGCCCCAACGGTTGGTTTTGCCCCAACGGTTGGTTTCACCCCAACAGTCGGTTTCACCCCAACGGTTGGTTTCACCCCAACGGTTGGTTTCACCCCAACGGTTGGTTTCACCCCAACGGTTGGTTTTGCCCCAACGGTTGGTTTTGCCCCAACGGTTGGTTTCACCCCAACGGTTGGTTTCACCCCAACAGTCGGTTCCACCCCAACGGTTGGTTTTACCCCAACGGTTGGTTTCACCCCAACAGTCGGTTTCACCCCAACAGTCGGTTTCACCCCAACGGTTGTTTTCACCCCAACAGTCGGTTTCACCCCAAGGGTTGGTTTCACCCCAACGGTTGGTTTCACCCCAACGGTTGGTTTTGCCCCAACGGTTGGTTTTGCCCCAACGGTTGGATTCACCTCAACGGTTGGTTTCACACCAACGGTTGGTTTTACTCCAACGGTTGGATTCACCTCAACGGTTGGTTTCACTCCAACGGTTGGTTTCACCCCAACGATTGATTTCACCCTAACGATTGGTTTCACCCTAACCATTGGTTTCACCCCAACGGTCGGTTTCATCCCAACGGTCGGTTGCAGCCCAACGGTTGATTTCACACAACGGTTGGTTTCACCCTAACGGTTGGTTTCAACCCAACGGTTGGTTTCAGCCCAACGGTTGATTTCACACAACGGTTGATTTCACCCCAACGGTTGGTTTCACCCCAACGGTTGGTTTCACCCCAACGGTTGGTTTTACCTCAACGGTTGGTTTCACCCCAACGGTCGATTTCATCCCAACGGTTGGTTTCACTCCAACGGTTGGTTTCACCCCAACGGTTGGTTTCACCCCAACGGTTGGTTTCACCCAACGGTTGGTTTCACCCCAACGGTTGGTTTTGCCCAACGGTTCGTTTCACCCCAGGGCCCTCGTTTCACCCCAGCGGTTAGTTTCACCCCAGCGGTTAATTTTGCCCCAGAGGTTAGTTTCACCCCAACGGCTGGTTTCACCTCAACGGTCGGTTTCAGCCCAAGGGTTGGTTTCACACAAACGGTTAGCTTCACCACAACGGACGATGTCACCCCAATGGATTAATGCAGCAGCTTGGTAAAGCGGTTGAAACTAGAAAAAAATGCTCAGCACTTGAGCAAAAAGGGATATGTTTCATATTCCTACTAAAAGTATGGTAAACTAGATCAGCACATTCGCTTGATGTAACCTGGAAAAGTATTAAGAAACAGTAGCTGCCAAAATCATGTTAATTATTAATTTTTCTGAAACATATTGCGGACAGCAAAATTTCTGTAGTATTTTTGTAAGAAACAGATGCTTTTCTTGAATGCAAAGCGAAATTATTTCTGAAATGTAGACAGATGTAGCTTGGAATCCATGAAAATATATTGAAGTTCTCTACAAAACGTATTAAATTTACCTATGGCTTTGTATTACCATAGTTAATTGAATTTCATAAGAGCATTGTGTGGCGAACTAATGGCTGTTAGAGTTTTGATGACCAATTTTGTTAGATACTTTCTTGAACAGACGTCACAAAACGAATCGCAATTGATGCTTTAAAAAGGCTCCACTTATAAGTGACTTTTGAGTTTACTCGATTTTTTACCTTAGTGACAAATTATATAAATGCGCATTTCCCACCCGAGTTATTTATCTGTTTCACTGCATAGTCACGACTATTGAAGCTCACAAATCGCACCGTATTCTGGCAACATCGATTAACTTGCAAAATCAAAAAGCGGTATAGCCTCAGTCATGTCTCTGCGACCCTAAGGAATTTCTGAAAATTGCTAACAAGTCCTGTCAAAAACTTCAATGTTAGAAATAGATTTGCTGTCCGCAATACGTTTCAGAAAAATTAATAATTAACATGATTTTGGCAGCTATTGTTTCTTAATACTTTTCCAGGTTACATCAAGCGAATGTGCTGATCTAGTTTACCATACTTTTAGTAGGAATATGAAACATATCCCTTTTTGCTCAAGTGCTGAGCATTTTTTTCTAGTGTATATATGAATGCCGGACTATTTTCAACGCGGGTTAAGCTTAAGTTTTAATCTAATTTTTGTGATTAATCTTGGGCTTAGGCTTAGGCTTAGGAACATGTTTGCTCTTATGCTATTTCTTGATCTTCGGCTGTGGCTTATGAATATGCTTATACACTGTTACGGCCCTCATTTGTACGTTGCCCATTCATAAATGTCTTCAGAAATTAGAAATATTTTTCTGAATAATGAATAATCTAGGTTACTATTATCAAGAGTGTGTAGCACATATCACCAGTGTTGATAGGTCTTGTACCTTTCGAACCAGCGCTAATTTTTAGATGCGCCGCTGCAAAGGTTCGTCAGTTTGAAATCCTATCGCTAACTAGTAATAGATGCTATTCGCATTTGAGAATACGGGCCATAGATGGTGATACACTGTAAAAAATGTGGAGTCAAATTGACTCTGTCGGAAACAGGCTTCTCCTGACTACGCAAACTGGGTCAAATTTGACTCCGCCAGAGTCAACAGTGAATCGAATTTGACTCTGGCTGAGTCAAATTTGACTCAGTTTGTGCAGTCAAGAAAAGCCTGTTTCCGAGAGAGTCAAATTGACCCCCATTTTGTACAGTGTAGTATTTGTCACTTTTAAACCAGTTAAATGCTGAGGCTTACGACTCAGCAATTTTACGCATATGATTTGCTCTACTGCTGTACCAATTTTGAGTTCAACAAGTGCAATAGTTTAGTGAGTTTGAAAACCTATTACTAACTGATGATACTTGCTATACACATTTGAGAATATGGGCCAAGAAACAAACTCTACAAGTTTATCAGAATTTTTTACGTGAAAAGTAATATGTTTTTCCTAAGCAAAATATCTCAAAAATCACTATTTTTAGTAATTTTTGATATTTAAAAAATATTTTCTTAAATATAAACATTATTTTCAATTGCAACGCAAACACAGCACAGGCGCAGGGCCGTAGCCTGCTCACCTTGTTAGGCAGTGCTAAACATTTGACAGGAGGGACACACAAGGGTTTTCAATGACATTTTACTAGCATGTTTGAGAATTTTCGTGGTGGAATCCAACTGTTCCTGGGACTGATCCCACCCCCTGGCTTGCCTCTTGCTACGGGCCGGATGGAAATACTTGAGCCTACTGGCGATGTGTTTTTGCGGTAAGAGGATTTTGTATGTTCAGAAAAGACGTGGCCGCTGTCTGTTTTAAGCTTAGTAGCTGGTCCATTGCACCAAAATTGCAGACAGCGTGGCACACAAATCACAATAGCTTCTAACGTTTACCGTTAAGCCCGCCACGTGCCGCAAATTCCCATTCGTACTCGGTCGGCAGCCGTTTAGCGGCGATGTAGCAATACGCGTTTGCGTCTTGCTTACTGACATGAACCACTGGATGGCTCCATTTGCCGTCGAGATTGGAGTCGGGACCGTACGGCTGCAATTTTATAAATTACCCTGGAGTTCATTTCGCGATGGTAAAACCTTATGGAAAAAACCCCGTTGAGCTGCAGGCAGATTCCAGAAGATTACTCTAAAGTCGGTTAAAAGCTCTATTTTTGCCTATGTGGAAATTTTGCGAGAGGATTCATACCATCAATAATTCCCTTTGGATATATTTCGTGCCCTATGCGAAACTTTGCCCCAGTTGGCAACTGCGACGTCCTGAACAATTTTTGTTCGGCACATCCCAAACAACTACTGGAATGCAAACTCGTTTTGATTCGTGGATTTTACAAACCAATCGGATGCAGGAATGGAAACTATTTGGGATTCGTTGTGCATATTTGATTGTGTTCTATAAAACTGACTTGCACAATAACTATTTGCCTTCACCATACTTACAAACCATAAATTAAACAAGGTTCAGAGTGTTTATATAGCATACAAACGAAGCTGTATGAGCGTGTGCCGTTACTGCTGGTTTTTAAAAACAAACATTGTTTTAAATTCCGGTTCATGTTTCGGCAATAAATTAATCTAATGTTCCAGTAATATTTCATTGCTATTGGATTGAAAACCGCTATATATTCAGATAGCACTGAAAAGTTTTTCGCTTCGGAAACCGGGACACTGAAGCTTTTCATGCCTCAGGTACGGGATACTAAATATTTTTGAATTCGGTGTCCAGGACACTATACACTTGAAAGATAGCTGGTGTACACCGGATATTCTGGAAATTGCACTAGTGTTTCAATTAAATGGGTATGTAAAGTAGTAAATAAGCTCTCATAGTATCACAAGATCTGTTGCAACTTTGCGGTAAATATTCTGTGATAATTTTAACCAAATCTAAACTGTACGAAGCTAATTTATATATAAATTGGCTGCGCGTATTTTTGACGTTGAAATTATTTTGCTAATTAATTTAAAATCTGCATTGTAGCGGAACGTTTTTTCGCGAGACTACAAAGGAATAAGCTTAAGCTTTAGATAAATTTTTTTACTTAGGCTTACGGGCCAATATTACATTAAGGGGCGTAACAGTTAATTATGCGTGTTCTTAAGCCCACGCCTAAGCCTAAGCGTTGCAAAAATGTGTTCCTAAGCCTAAGCCTAAGCCTAAGCGAAAAATTGTAATCTGGAATCTAAACATACTCTTTTATAGATCCTCCAGAAACCTGGACGCCCCTTAAAGTAACATGGGCCGGCTTACGTATAAGTGATCATTCTTACGTAGAAGTTAGGTTTAGGCTTAGGAATATGCTCGTACATTGTAAACTGCAGTGAGTTGTCTTTAACTCAGAATGAGTTGAATCCACTCACAAGCGTGAGCTCTGAATGACATCTTTGAGAACTTAGAATTCTGAATTGATTGAACTCATTATGATTAATTAATCATCTCACCCAGAAGTAAATCAGCTCAAAGCGAGTTGATGTTTTCTGTTTTATTAACTCAGAAAATTAACCAGAAATGGTTAATTCGATCTCGGAGCTGATTAATCAACACATCGGAATTTACAGAGTACTACTGTACCGGCACTGTTCTATACATTGGCTTGTATTTGTAAGGTGTATATTTACCCTGTCCCATCGAGCTCCAGTAATCGGTATCATATACGGTGTATTTCGGTCAGGTTCGGTGTGTTTGTATTTCCTGATTTCGGATCCGGATAAATGTCCAACGAAAACCATACTGAATCCACGCGCTTCGGCGTCTGTGACGTATTTCTTCTTGTCTTCGGTAAATTTCCTTTTGAAAATTAATACAGTACAAAATTTTATATTCATATTTAATTTTCGAATTTTAAATTCGCTGATTTTACAATCTACAGACGCTACAAATTTGTGAGTTGAATAATTAACTCAGAATGAGTTGAATGCAGACAGAAATCTGAGTTCTAAATAAGGAAAATATTTAAGTTGATTCAACTCATTCTGTGTTAACTAATCAACTCTCTCGGAGTCGATTCAACCCAGAATGACAATCAACTTCACTGAGACTGAGTTAATGTTTACGGTTATTAACTCAGAAATAACAGTAAATGTATAGAACAGGATCATAAAAGTAGTAAAGGCATATTGTTAAGCTCAAGCGTAAGTGTAAGCCTATGTCCAAAAATCTAAGCAAAAATTAGTATCTAGCTTAAGCTGAATCTGTTGCAGTTCTACTAAAATGGTCCGCCCCTGATCTATCCATGTGCTGAAATATGTAACATACTATCTATGAGTTAATTAATCACTCATTGGAATTTACAGTTGGAAGACAAACCGTTTCACGGCAGTTTAGTACATAAATCTAAAATAGGTTAGGTAGCCCATGGAAGGGCAAAGGCGCTAAAAGTTCAGTTCAAATTCGAATTAAAATGTGGTTTGAATGTACTCAATATTTGTAATTGTTCGATTCAAACTAATATTAACCCTTTCACTCATACAGTATACTATGAGCAACTAAATAAAATAATGTACGAGCAATACACACACTGTGAGCAGTGTTTAACATTTATAACATATATGCGCAGTGCAAAATCTCCGCAAGACGTGAGAGCATACTCGGGCCCGAGCGTCAAGCTCCTATAGCTCAGTGGTCATCGTAAACCCCTCCCACCCGTGAGACTGGGTATCGAATCTTACCATGAAATTACATCTCGTATGAACTAAAAAATATTCATGTGAGAAAGGGTTAATGAAAAAATTCTTACTTTCTATCTTTAAATATTGTCATTTTTAACTAATCTCACAACAATAGGCCAGCATTTTCTCGTACTTTGGCTCATGTAAAGATCACGGGCGGAACGCTTTTCCGTGTGACTGTAACTCAATACGCTTTAACTTTAGACTATTGTTTTTGCTTCGGCTTAGATATGAGCGTATTGGCTTACGAGTAGGCTTAGAAATATGCTTACACTACTGTTACGACCGTAGTCTATACATTGACCCGTACTTCCACTGATAATTTGTCACCGGATACAGGTCGATAAAAAACGATTTGACCGCCGTTCTGTACGAAGGAGCTTCGCCGTTGCGGCCTTCATAATCGTCGATCCCCATTTGAAATTCGCCGCCTTTCACTGCAACATACTGCCCGAATCGGTCCCATTCTTCATTACCGTGTGAATTATTAAATACATTATTTTTTACTCCAGCAACAGTATTTCGAACGCATACATTTAATCCCAAAATCCAAACTTGTAACACAAATAAACGTAATATCCGACCGCTTGAACGAAACATTGTTGAATTTCGTCGCAAATATAGCTTAGAATATTCAAAATCATTACTATTAATGTTTATAATTTACAGGATAGGAGAAATTGTGTACAAGCCAAGTGGTCTTACGCCGTTTTCGGCTTGTGTTCGTTTTTAGTCGTGGCAGCAAATTTTAATTGCCCTTGCGGCTGGTGCGACAGCTAATCCTTTGAAACAATCATTATTTTGTAACGAAATGCGTCCATGTATAGAACGGGGCCGGAAAAGTAGTATAAGCCTATTTCTAAGCCTAAGCCTAAGCATATTCCTAAGCCTAAGCCTAAGCATATTCCTAAGCCTAAGCCTAAGCTTAAGCCTAAGCGTATGGATGAGCCTATTCCTAAGCCTAAGCCTAAGCCTAAGCCTAAGCCTAAGCAAAAAATTAGTCTAAAGTTTAAACTGACTCTATTACAGCCCCTCCGGAAAACGATCCTGCCCTGTTCTGTACATGGGCCGCGAAATGTATACCTGAATTGAATTGCAAACGTATAAAGTTTGCAGAAAGCATAAAAATAAAAGCTCTGTTTCAAGTTTGAAGCTATGCAGCGACACGGGAACGATTTTTTTCTAGGGGTATCAACGAGGAGGTCATCACCTGACCCCGAAAACGGGAGCGACATCAAAATTCGATAATGCACCGTTCACTATAATTTTGTCAACGGTGCCAAATAAATCTGTTATGGACCACGGCTATCACGAGGTCATTTTGAAAATAAGTTTGTCGACACGTGTTGTAGCCATTTGAGAATATAGACCCTTTTAATTGTTATTATAGTATTTTTTAATACAAATTGATTAACAATTAAGTATAAATTCGTTTGATACAAATTACATTAAATGACGTAATCTTTCTGCTCGAACCATATTTTAAATTTGTACCAGAAAGTTCTTCCTGAGCCTAGTAA
The DNA here is from genome assembly GCA_030248215.1 of Enoplolaimus lenunculus. Classification (NCBI taxonomy): domain Eukaryota; kingdom Metazoa; phylum Nematoda; class Enoplea; order Enoplida; family Thoracostomopsidae; genus Enoplolaimus; species Enoplolaimus lenunculus. The sequence goes on from JASANG010003480.1 coordinate 58,006, forward strand.
AAAATTAGCGCTGCCTTTTTTGAACTAAAATCCTTGAACAGAGATTGATTTGCTTTTTTACATGAAATTTCGCAAAAATGTGCTATTTTTGACTGAATAATGATTTCGAATTTTAATAAGAAAAACAGCGGTAATATATTAAACACAAACAAAGGCAAACAAATACGAGTTGAGTGGCTCTCGTGCACTTTCTTTGACATTTAACCCCTTTTCACATAGAGTTGACTGTGGCCAACTCAGAGCAGTGTATATACGTTAAATAATATATATCGCACAGTGTTTAACAATTGCAACACGTATATATAGTACTAAATCACCACAAGACGTGAGAGCCCTCTCGGGCTCGAGCGTCAAGCTCCTATAGCTGAGTGGTGATGGTAAACGCCTCCCACTCCAGTCACTGGAGTTCGATTCCTAGCATAAAAGTAGGTCTCAGGTAAAATAGAAAATATTCATGTGAGAAAGGGTTAAAGTTAAAGCTATGATTATACTTTAAGTTCAGACAAAGGCAAAGCGTTAGCCTATTGTTCAAGCATATCCCTAGCTTTAAATGTCGGGAAAGTGTACAAGAACCAAGTCGATCTCAACTATTATTTGTTTGTAAGAGTTGAGTTCGACTTGGCTCGTGCATTTTCTTCGGCATTTACTGTTAAGGCTATGCTTATATTTAATACACTTTTCTTCAAGTATAGCCTTAGCTTTAAATGTGGGGGGCGTGTACAATATCCAAGTTGATCTCACCTATTACTTGTTTGTAAGCGTTGAAGTAGGCTTGGATCTTTTGCACGTTCTTCCACATTTAAAGTTAAAGACTATGCTTATATGTTAAGCTTAGATTTATGTAAAGGCTTAGGCTTATGTTCAAGCAATGATAAGCCTTTATCCTAAGTCTAAAGCTAAGCCTAAATGTCGGAGATTCATAAACTTTTCGGCCAATGTTACTTTTAATAATATATAAGTCAAAGCCATATTTTTCATCATTTTCCAATAACTTTTACGTTGACGACATAGTCAACCCCATCAATAATGCGGCCAATGTTACTTTAAGGGGCGTAACAGTAGATTAAGCGTATTCCTAAGCCTAAGCCTAAGCGTACCAAAAATGTGTTCCTAAGCCTAAGCCTAAGCGTACCAAAAATGTGTTCCTAAGCCTAAGCCTAAGCCTAAGCCTACCAAAAATGTACCAAAAATGTGTTCCTAAGCCTAAGCCTAAGCGTACCAAAAATGTGTTCCTAAGCCTAAGCCTAAGCCTAAGCGTACCAAAAATGTGTTCCTATGCCTAAGCCTAAGCCTAAGCGTACCAAAAATGTGTTCCTAAGCCTAAGCCTAAGCGTACCAAAAATGTGTTCCTAAGCCTAAGCCTAAGCAAAAATTGTAATCTAGCATCTAAGCCCACTGTTTTATAGACCCACAACAAACCTTTACGGCCCTTAAAGTAACATGAGCCAACTTTTCAAACGTATATTTTATTGTCTTTCGCCCATTTTCGCATCACGTGGCTTATTTGTTTCGACTGAGGGTGTGCTGATGTATCGAAAATTTGAATTAAATCACGAATGCTTTCGCTGAAAGGCACAAACGTACCAAACCAATCGCAGTTGAACTACATGTATAGATCGAAGCTCGGATATGCTTACTTTTCAATCAGTTTGACTTATATTTGAATAATTTGAAGATTAATTGGGTGCAAAATGTTTTAAAATGTGGTATAGGCAGTATAAATTTGTTAGTTGCGGTTAAATAATGTTAAATATATTGCCAGTTCTGTCTAGGACCATGGCGCGTATTCTCAAATCTGTGCAGCACCTACTACCATGTTGGTAATAGGCCTTGAATCATTCAAATCACTGAACGAAGATCTTAGAGATTTATCACAACGGTCTGATTAGATTTACACTATTTCTGTGCAAAATTTGAGATTTGCAATCGCAACAGTTCGTGAGGCTGAAAACCTATTATTAACTGGTGATAGAAACTATACACATTTGAGAATATGGGTTCATATATAATAATTTAGCACCAAACTGAACTACAAACTACGAAAATGGGTTATAGTTTCCGCACATCAGTCGTTTGCTTAAAACTTCAGCTAATTGTAAAACGGTTGCGTGTACTGTAGTGACCCGAATAAGAGTGAGGTGACTGATATTTATTTTGCCTCTCCAAACAATAATCCCTCGATATTAGATTCCGGATTGGTATTTATTTTGCAATCCGGCTCTGATCCGTTTGGTCGTACACCTAGAACGCATGCCGGCCATTTTTATGGTTGCCCTTGGTCGCCGCCTTTTTCCCTCGCAGTTGATCCCTTCTGGTAAAGGCTTACGAGGGCTCTTTTCCAGCAATGATCATTTGAAATACTCCGGCTGCTGCGCCTCGCTTTCCGTCCCAGTATTCTGGATTTGCGTCCATTTTTTCAAGAACATCAAACGCTTTCACGGCATAGTAAAATTGGCCCGTCTGAAAAAACCAAAAACAAGAATTATACTTAAAACTTTGTGAATTAGTAGTATGTTTTCGGCATTTATTTCTTTTCTTTCCTATATTACTTACACGCTCTCTAAATACTAAAATTATAGCTTAACTAAACTTGAATATTAGTTTCAATTAAACGTGAATCGCTGGACTGACTGACTAAACTAAAATTGTTCTTAAACTAACATATTTGTATGATTAACACGAGTTTAACTTAAGCTTATTTTTGGTTTAAGTAACAAATGCATCCCTGAAATTACGCGGGATTGAAGTGTAGCTTAAACTAAAAATATGTAAGATTTTAAATAAGTTTAAGCGTAAACTTTCCGCGTTCGTTAATCTAGAAAGTTAGTTGTTTAATGCTGCTGAATTAGCTTACGAATAGTTTACGATTTTAGAGAGTACACGTTGTTTTTTCTTAAAATCTGACTGACATTTTTACGAATGTTACTAATTGGTCAAAAGTTACATGATCCAACGATAGCTTGGTGCAGTACACATTCAAGAATATGAAAAATAGTTGAACATTCTAGTTTAGTAACTTAGAAAAATTAAACAGAAATTCCTCTGACGGAAAAATTACTCCCACATCACAAGTTTCACGCAACATTCAGACATGCAGTTTGGTCAACGAATCTACGACAATTCGTCGCCCGACAACTTGTCGCCCAATAGTGTCCGAAAGCCTATGAATAAATCAAAGTATAGACCTAAGCATAAACCTAAGCCTAAGCATAACGATGGGCGACGAATCGCTGAGCCGATGATATTTCGGATACAAGTGGTCGGTCGACAAGATGTCGGCGACGACTTGTCGTGAAACATCGCTCAACATGCCTGGTGGCAGTAAAAACGTTTCGGGAGGTGCATGGAAAGATTTTGAGATGACATACAAGCGAGGTTGAAACTTTTCTAGGGGGGAGAAGAATTGTTCTATAGGGGGCTGCGGTTTCCTGGCTATCTTTTGGGCTGGACAGTAAACATTCTGGGTTTGAAACAACTATTGAACAAACATTTAATTAGCTATTGAAATACGTAAAAAGCCGCGTAGTTTTAACGTACACCTTACCAATTCCAACAGGCATGCAACCAGAGGTGACCAAGAGGTTCAGCCCCCATCCCGCTGGAAGCATTTTGCCTGTCCCCATAAGAAATTTTCAACCTTGTTTGTAAGTCATACAAAACCCCTTGAATGCGTCTTTTCAAAACCATTTAGCCCCATAGCAAAATGAGCTGGCTACGGGTTTGAATAGCTAAGTAACCTATTGCAGTTATTCCAATACTCACCCGGTAACAATCGTTTGCAATCATTTGCAGCAGCGCAAAGCTTTCTGCTGAAGTTTCCATCTTCATAAACAGTTCCCAAGCGAAGCGTGACTTCCTATTCATCACATCTTGAACAAAAAATACCAATTTTGGCTTTTCCTTGGCATTTAAGATTTAAGCTCAAGCATAGGCTTAGCCAAAGAGACAGGCTAGTAAACCCTTTCCGTAATTTAAATTTAAGAATTGCGTAAATGTGGGAGAAAGTGTACAATATCGGTAATCTATATATTAAAGCTAAAACACCACTTATACGCATTTTTGGCAGCGTTCCAACAAGTTTTTATTTACCTTACGCCTGCAAAGTAAGACTGTATGCATTGAGAATACCTATCGTTTCTGATGTGTTTTATATATCTGCAAAGCACTACAGCTTTTCAAAGAGCAGTTTTTTTAATTTAGGCAAGGCTGTTGAAACTTTAGTCCATTTGCACAGGTGCGCGACTACGTTTACTAGTTTTATTTATTCTCGAAACATGACACTTAAACAAGAAAAATAACTCATAAAATCAACATATTATGCTCGTCAGTGAAGCAGGTATCCGGCAGGGTGAAACCGGATATCCGTTTCCATTTCCGGTCAAAATCGTTGTCCGTTCCCGTTTTTGTTATCGTTATAAAAACAACCGAAATTCTGCTATTTTTAGGTTCAAAATCAGTTATAACTCACGTATGTATGTGGCAATTTGTATTACAGATATGCTGCAATCGCTCGAAATGAAATAAAATTACAAAATTTTTCCAAAATCTTAAATATTTTGATGAGTCCGCTATTTTTTTTTTAAATTTTAGAAAGCCTGATAAATATTTGCCCGTTATATTGTGTTAATTAAAAAATATGACATCTTTGAAACTTTTGTTCTTCAATATCCGTTTTCAGTTTCCGTTTCCGTTATTTTGATCATTATTAATTTCAGCTATTTTTACTATCCGTGTATACCCTTGTATCCGGATCTGTAGTTTGAGGGGAACCAGGAGTTTTTTAACCGCCCTAAAATTTTTGGGTCCCCTAGGAAACTTTCAACCTGCTTGTATATAAGTCAATTAAAATCTTTGTATGTCCCTTAAATATTCTTTGCCTTTTAGCAAGGTTAGCTGACAACGGAACTGAGGGAATTCGAAACTAACTTTTAATATGAGAAGAGGCGCCTCGCCTAGGGATTTTCGAAATGTTGCAGTTACGATTTTATAGAAAAACGTTCCGCCCCTGATCTTTACATGGGCCAAAATCCACTTACAACATCGCACCAATGTATTTATGTAAACGTTATCGGATTTCACCTTTTCGCTTTGTATTAGCAGAAGACACTGAAATTGTCAAACAAACATCAAAAAATCATGAATTACAATTTAAGCTTTAGGCTTCGGCAGCTGTCTTGCGGTCGTCGTACATTTATAAAGCAGAAATCCTTTGGTGGGGTAGAACGCAATTTGGCTGGTTTGCATACGTTATACCATCGGCAAATGGTTAGAAAAAACAACTTTAGGTATCATTATTCGCATTGGATTTATTATCCAGGGGAGTTAATGAAGTTTTTAAGCTGATACCCCACGAAATGGTCTTCTCAAAATTTCCGTCCATGTAAAGATCAGGGTCGGAACATTTTTCTGCCGGACACGAATAGAGTAAGCTTTAGCTTTAGACTAATTTTTTTTGCTTGGCATAAGGTTTAGGCTTAGGCTTAGGAATAAACTCAGTCTTACGCTTACGCTTAGGTTTAGGCTTAGGCTTACGAATATGCTTATAATACTGTTTCGCTCCTGTTCTTTACATTGGCTAAAATTTCTACAGAATGCAACTCTGCTTTTCAAAAATCCGCCTGGCTAATAAGCATCGGTATATCGGATAATAAAATTCTTTTGAGGTCTCGCATCTTTGTAATTTATAATTTAGCGTAAAAGATTTAAAAAAAAGTACTAAAAAATGTAAGAAAACTAACCTTTTCAGCCTGTTTATAATCACCGACAGCCGCAAGCGTTTGACCATAATTGTAATTGAATGCATCGTCGTTGTAAAAGTATTCCTAAACGTCAGTAATAGCAAGAGTGGATGATCACTCTAACAAGAGTGTGCAATTGGGTGCATTCTGTGTATTAAAGAATGTACCGGCACGCGTTGCGTTTTTGGCCAACCCCCCTCATTTGGGGGGTCAATTTTACGTTCATTTTACACGTCTGTCCGCCAGGCAACACCGAAAATATAATCGGACCACACTTTAGTATATGCAATAGCACATGAATTTCAACATCGATGGAGATTTTGACCCCCCAAATACGGGGTGTAAGCCAAAAATGCAACGTGCGCTGGGTACATTTTTTCTACATAGAATGTACCCAGTTGCATACTCTTGTTAAAGAGTATCATGCACTCTTGGTAATAGCAAGAGTGCATAATACAAGAGTGTGCAAATACTGGTGTTCCGCATGGTATAAAAGATACCACCGGGCGTTGCGTTTTTTTATCCGCCCCCCCCCCGTTGCGTAGAGGGTGGGGTTTCGTTGTCACATGCAATAACCCTAAGTTTGAATCGGTTGTAACCCCCGCTAAATAAAGCGGTGGTACGCCAAAACGCAACGCGTACCGGGTACATTCTTTTCTATACAAAATGTATCCAGTTGCATTCTCTTGTGCAAGTATGCATCATCCACTCTTAATAATTGTAATAGAAGTAGCAACCAATATTACTTTTCGAGTGCAACCATAGAAGAAACATATTCCTAAGCTTAAGCCTAAGGGTAAGCCTAAGCTTAAACGCACATGCACATACAGGGCTACAATTAAGCGTAAAATTAATGCTGAAGCCTAAGCCGAAAAAATATTTTAAAGCTTAAGCTTACTCTATTGGTAATCCCGTTAAAGTAACATGGGCCGAAATATTATTACGTCAGGCTTTGATCTAAACACATGGGTGTAGGCATGCATGCATAGATTTAACGTATGCACGCCGTCCATGCATGAGCCTAAGCCTAAGCCTTAACCTTAAATGTGGGGAAAAGTGTTCGAAACCCAAATTTTTACTCTGTAACCTACGTAAACAGTGTTTGGGGGTATTAAAAATGGTACAACTATCGCCCCCTTTTGCATAGTTTTTTCTATCAGTATCACTAGTGTATGAACGGTTAATTGTTCAACTACAAATACTGAATCAGAGAGTTAAATATGTTTAAACTGAAGTAGTTTGAATTTATTGCAATCGTATAAACCATTTCTCATAATGGCTGGGTGTCCGAAACCCTACATAAGTACGACTTAGTATTTAAGTACTTGCTAAGTAATTACTTAACGATTTTGTCGTTTTTAAAAACGTACTTAAAAGTTAAGTAAATACTTAAGTCGCTGACTAAATTTGATAGATTACTAATTTACCATTAAGGCATACTAACCTTAGTCTAATTGAAATTGTAGACGCACGGTGCCTTCTTAATATAATGCAAAACTATACCTTTCTTGTTTATGACAATGGCTGGCATTCGGCGTTTATTTGATTTTGCTCGAAATTTAAGTATTTACTTATGTCGTCAACTTAAGTAATTACTTAAGTATAACTTAAGTAAATACTTAAGTAAGATTTCGGAAACCCAATTATCTCCCATAGTAAACGCACCTTTATTGAATTCAAATATCTTTGAACTTCTTGAAAATCTTTTAACAAGAAATAGTATGATGCCATACATTGTCGACCAGGTATTGTATCTGTAATAGGAATGAAACCACGGCTGACACTAGCGTATCCAGGGGGGAAGGGCAGGGAGACGTACACCCCCGTCAGAAAATTTTTTGTGATAAAATAGGCCTATATAGGTATAGCATACAGCTGCCTACTCGCCCCAGCAGTCTTTAGGTGCTAGAAAAAATGCTATACAAATGGTTTCCTAGATCATACCAGAATTCCAGTTGAATTCCTGCTACTATATAGTATTTACTAGTTTAATCTATAATGATTGCTATATCTATTTGAGATTTTTCTATTTCTCTTTGTTGCAACATTTATTGCAGATATGCAGCGTTTAGCTCGGAACCTAACTTCGTTGAATTTCGCGTTTCATATACCAATAAACCTACAAATGATGTTTGCAGATTTTTTACCGGACTCAATCTCGCAAGTTTGCGGCCACCTTAAGTGACATAGACGCATTTTCAGGTATATGACAGCTCTGTAGCGTGCGTAGTATGCTTATTATGTGTTATGAAATGAAGATAATTCGTGAAACAGTAATGTGATTCTCCTAAAACGTCAATTTTTCAATAGACAAATCATAAATCAGCATTTTTGCGCTTGCGGGCACATAGAGTACATGATTTTCAATTTTTCCGTTTTTTCCGATTTTTCCCAAAAACGGAAAAACCATTTTTTAGGTTGGTTCAATTATTCAGGAAAAAACAAACCCTGGTCTATTTAGTACTGCGGAATATCGTTTCAGTTGCACACCCTCATCGAGTGTCATCATCGACTCTTGGCCATGTACAGACCAGGGCCCCGGAACAGTAGCATAAGCATATTTCTAAGCCTAAGCATAACGATGAGCCTAAGCCAAAGCCTAAGCCTAAGCAAAAAAGTTAGTCTATAGGTTAAACTGACTCTATTACAACCCTGCAAGGAAACGATCTGGCCCTGTTCTATACTTGGGTCAACCTTTGTTACTTGTAATTTAATTAACTGTGTAATAAACTAACCACAATCAATAGGTGAACTACCAATCATTTGAAAGTACTGTTGGGCAATTTTGATGTGTTCCTTCTAAAAATACAAGCTTAATTGACGGCTAGAAATGAAACTATTAGTCGTAATTTACTCTGACTTGTTCAATTTCAACTGAATTTTTTGAACCTAAGGGTCAATTAATATTTTTTCGAAAAATGTCAATTGGAGAATTGCTCAAAATATAATTTTAGTAATAAATATTTTTATTTGAGCAATTTGAAATAAATTCGAAACCAAGTGGCCTGCTTAATATAAACCAGAACTATTGCTTTTTTTGTTATGGCAGTAGCTCACATTTGGCGTTTATCCATTATTGTTTGAAAAGTTAAGTATTTAATTAAGTCAGTTACTTAAGTAATTGCTTAAGTATAACTAAGTCGGATACTTAAGTAATGATCAAAGTACAACTTAAGTAAATACTTAAGTGTGATTTCAGAAACCCTGCCATTGTCAATTAGTTTTTCACTAATTAGACAATTACTAATTCAAAATGCGACATTAATATTTCCCTGTTTTACCGATCCTGTTTTCTGGCCGATCAAGCAATGAACAATCGCTTTCAGTGTGTACTGTTGATGCGTTGCTGGCTCTAAATCTTTGATCAATTCATGAGCGTCGTTTAATTCGTCTAAAAATATACAAACAAAAAAAGTTTCCTCATTCATTGCGCCTTTGGTATATGCTGAACGTTACGAGTAAAGTTATTCGCTTTAAGCGAAAAATTTTCAGTTTACTATCTCTAACCCCTTCTCACATTGAGTTGCCTATAGGCAACATAGCGCAGTGTATATACGTTAAATAATATATATCGCACTGTGTTTAACAATTGCAACACGTATACATAGTACTAAATCACCACAAGACGTGACAGCCCCCTCGGGCTCGAGCGTCAAGCTCCTATAGCTGAGTGATGATGGTGTACGCCTCCCACTCCAGTCACTGGAGTTAGAATCCTTGCATAAAAGTAGGTCTCAGGGGAAATAGAAAATATTCATGTGAGAAAGGGTTAAGCGAAACATTTTCAGTTTACTATCTTTAAGCGAAAAATTTTCAGTTTACTATCTATAACCCCTTCTCACATTGAGTTGCCTATAGGCAACATAGTGCAGTGTATATACGTTAAATAATATATATCGCACCGAGTTTAACAATTGCAACACGTATACATAGTGCTAAATCACCACAAGACGTGAGGGCCCCGTCGGACTTGAGCGTCAAGCTCCTATAGCTGAGTGGTGATGGTATACGCCTCCCACTCCAGTCACTGGAGTTCGAACCCTAGCATAAAAGTAGGTCTCAGGGGTAATAGAAAATATTCATGTGAGAAAGGGTTAATATTACAAAAACATGCTTGACTTGCTGAAACCCTTTTAAGCACGAATTAAAAGTTAAATCCGTGCTAAGTTATTACTTAACCATTTTGTCGTTTTTAAAAGCTTACTTACGTTAAGTAAAACTTGAGTCGCTGACTAAATTTGATGTATAAGTTTAACTGTTCAGGCATATGAACCTGGGTATAATTGAAATGGTAGACTAAATGTACCTTCTTAAGACAAAGTAAAACTATTGCTTTCCTGTATGACAATGGCATGCATATGGTTTACTTCGAAAATTTAAGTATTTATTTAAGTTGGCGATTTAAGTTCTTATTCAAGTATAACTTAAGTAAGTACTTTAAGTAAGGTTTGAGAAACTCAGCCAATATTGCGTTAATTGTAATAAACAAACAACAAAAACTTACCTCTCTTCAAATAGTAAATGACTAAGTTGAGCCGAGCTTCCATTAAAATATCTACAAGTGGTGGCAAAACTTGCAACGCGTTTTCTCCGTTTCGAAACACAACCTGAAATATTTACAAGATTTACATATAAAATGGATATATTTGTATTGCGCTGTGCTATATGGTTTTCAGACAGAACAATCTGACTGTGGTACTGCATTCAGCTGAAACAGTTTACCTATATTAAATGCAAAATATTTTAAAATTTATGCGGGGTTCACGTTATAACCGGGGCAGCTTGGAACACGTTTTGTCCCTATTAGACTATTGGGTAACATTTTGTCTTCTTATAAACTCTATATCGCATTCAAAAATTCGTATTTGTCTGCTATCATCATGTGTAGGTCACCTTTTGTCCTTCAATATCATATGATATTCGACGTATTGTCAGCGAATATCATATGATATATTTTCAGATGTCTGCATACTTGAGGTAACATACCCAAATTGTCCTATTGATTATCATATGATACTAGAATTTGAAATTTGAATCTTTGAATTATGACACTGTTTTTCTAAGCGGTTTTGTGCCGGAACTGAATTTGGCAGACTTGTATTTGGTATTTTAAGCACAGCTGTACCTTTGTCGTCCGACTTTCCATTAATTTATTAGCACCCGAAAATTACACTGTCCCGCTGAATATCATGATATTCTTTTAAATTTTGGAATATCATATGATATTCGCATAAATGTCCCACAGTATCACGTAACATACCGTGCCTTGCAAAAATTGATGACTTGAGAGCGGTGGTTTGTAAGCTAATGTCATATGACATTCGAATTTTGTCTGTTGACCCGATATAAGAGCCCGAACTTTAACGTTGACGTCGAATCAACATAGGACAAACCGTGTCCCGCCTGCCCCGGTTATAACGTGAACCCCGCATTAGATTAAATTTTGGTTAAGTTTAAACAGTACCATATATACCCTGTTCGGCTTTTAACATATAAATGCTTTTGGCAGCACCGGAAAAGTAGTTTGTATTTTTGACACGATTCCTACACAGATTAAGTTACCGTTTTAATGGATACGGACTCGTATTGATCAGTACTCAAAATGGGGACCCATCTTATTAGCTCCCTCTTATTCGGGTCACTACAGTAAATACAAGTTTACCTGATTGTGCCGAACAATATCTGCAGCATACGACGACACTGTTCCACTGCCGAGATCTTGCAACGCTTTCAGTTCTTTCTATAAACACATTCGATTAAATTTTATACCGGCTCGTACCCAGCTCACCTTGCTAGAGGCCGCAGGGATCGACCTGTGAAATTCGTGTTCCGGTTTACAGCAAAAATTGACATCCGTATTTGGTTCCGGTATCAGGTAGAAACGTACCGGATACCGGATATTTGCGGTTGTTGTTGCAAATATCATAAAACTGCTGTTTACATGTCGAAAAAGCAGCTACTTTGCAGTGATTGCAATTCTGGACAAGTCAAGAGTGGACACTGGGATGGAATGAAAAATCCAAGCTAAAAATTAATCTTAAATCCACAAATACATATTTTGCACAACTCAAAAACTTCCAACAGTGTAGAAAGTTATATCCTATATTCGGTTAACATCCGGTTCCGGTGCAAAATTTACTATCCGGCTCCGTTTCCGGTATTCAGTAAAATTTATCCTGTCGATCCCTGCTAGAGGGTTCTAAAACTATTCAGGAGGGACATACAAGGGTTTTCAATGACTCGTGGGGCTGAACCTGCCCTGGCTACCCTCTGGATACGAGCCCAATTCCAGACAATCATTACTGTAGTGATCGAATACAGAAAGACTGATATATTTCTTGCATCACCTAAGACTGTGTTTTGCTATTCGGTTTCGAGCTGTTACTTAATTTCAGTCCGCAATCCTTCCACGACCTTTATCGCTTGCCATTTTCGGTCCATGTATAGAACAGGGCTGAAACAGTAGAATAGGCATACCTATTCCTAAGGCTAAGCCTAACCCTAACCGTAACAATGAGCTTATACCTAAGCCTAAGCCTGAGCCTAAAGCCTGAGCAAAAAGTCATAGGCATATTCCTAAGCCTAAGCCTAAGACCAACGCCTAACCGTAACCGTAACGATGAGCTTATAGCTAAGCCTAAGCCTAAACCTAAGCCTAAACCTTAAGCAAAAAGTCTAAAACTTGAGCTTACTCTATTACAGCCCTGCAGGGAAACGTTCCGGCGCTGCTCTATGCATGGGCCCCATTTTCTATGATTTATAGAAAGTAACGAAAGAAGATATTAAAATTTGTGGACAATGTCCACATTTACGAACTCTACTTAATCATACACACTGCACACCTTCCAAACTTAAAAAATATATCGCGAAAATAATGTTAGTTTACTTCAGCGGCTTTTCCGTTATAAAGTTTGTAGTTGTTACACGCTTTTAAGTTTATCGCCGTCACACTGTCAGGATGTTGTTGGAGGTATATTTGAAGCACTTCCTATAGTTAAAATGTGATAACTACTGACTGGGTTTCTGAAATTGTACTCAACTATCTACCGGGCCCGTAGCGAAGGAGGGGAAGGCTCAGCCCCCCTGGAAAAATTTTGGGCCCCCAAAGAGAATTTTCAACCTTGCTTGTAACTCATTGAAAAACCCTTGAATGCCCCTCCTGGAAAATTTTCAGCCCCTCCTAGCAAGGTGAGCTGGCTACGGGCCTGGTATCTACTTAAGTTTTGTCTAAATATCTGCTTAAGTCGCCGATTAAGTAAATAATTAACTTTGTGAATAAAACCAAACAAATGCCTGTTTTGTATCAGTGCAACAATAAAACGAACGTATTGTATTGTTTCATACGAAAGAAGTACCTTGGATCTGCAATGTTCGTCCGAGGACAATAATTTACAAGCATTAGTCCGTACCACGTCAAAAACTTTTAGTCAAATAAAAGTATTTACTTAACTTAAGCACAGTTTCAGACAAATTGGTTAAGTAATTGTTTAACAAATACTTAAAAGTTATACTTAAGTAAGGTTTCAGAAACTCAGCCAGTGTGACATGAAAAATGAAATATTAAATAAACCCTTTCTCACACGAATATTTTCTAATTCCCCTGAGACCTAGTTTTATGCTAGGATTCCAACTCCAGGGACTAGGGAGGGAGGCGTATACCATCCCCACTCAGCTAGAGGAGCTTGATTGACGCTCGAGCCCGAGGGGGCTCGACCGTCTTCTGGTGATTTAGTACTATGTATACGTGTTGCAATTGTTAAACAAGGTGCGATGTATATTATTTAACGTATATACACTGCGCTGAGTTGCCTATAGGCAACCCAATGTGAGAAGGGGTTATAGATAGTAAACTGAAAATTTTTCGTTTAAAAGGTTATGATATACATTTTCTCCGTAAGTACGTGTAAGGTTAGGACTAGCGTGTTTCTTTGACTAAGGGTTGCGCTGTACTTCACGGATGATGCACAGTGACGGACGGCGCCACAAAAGTATAGCGCAACCCAACGGGGCTTAGACTTAAAGGCGGAGTTTAAAAGTAAGCCTGGCCATAAACTTAGGCCTAAGCCTTAGCCTAAATTGTACGCAAGTTGTACAATGGTCCATGAAACTGCTGCTCATTCATAAACCAGTGACTGTAAGCCTGTGTGCAAACTCATGTATGAGAAATTATTAAAGTTGAGCAAAGTCTTGAAAAGATCACGAATTATGTACAGAGAACGTGAACTATACCTACAACTCTAGGTCCTGTTAACAATAGGGGCCCGCCTACTAAGCCTAAGCTCAAGCGTTAGCTTTAGCCTATGCCTAAGTCTAAGCCTAAGTCTAAGCCTAAGTCTAAGCCTATGCCTAAGCCTGTCTAAGCTTATACCTAAGCCTATGCCTCAGCCTGTCTAAGCCTAAGCCTATGCCTAAGCCTGCCTAAGCCTAAGCCTATCTAAGCATATGCGTAAGCCTATCTAAGCCTATGCCTAAGCCTGTCTAAGCCTAAGCCTATCTAAGCATATGCGTAAGCCTATCTAAGCCTATGCCTAAGCCTGTCTAAGCCTAAGCCTATCTAAGCCTATGCCTAAGCCTGTCTAAGCCTAAGCCTGTCTTAGCCTAAGCCTAAGCCTATCTAAGCATATGCCTAAGCCTTTCTGAGCCTATGCCTAAGCCTGGCTAAGCCTAAGCCTAAGGCTAATCGTAAACCTAAGCTTTCCAGCTTCTGAGTCCCCCAGTCCATCTGTCCCCAGATGAGGAGACCCCGAATAATTAAAATGGGACATAATTTTCGTCTTACCAGCGACACATCGTAGTATTCAAGCTTATAATAACAAAGCGCTAAATAGACGTTTATCGCGATGTACGGCCTGAAACAGCTACTTGGGTTATTGGCAACTATAAAATGTAGCATTGTTCCGGTCACTCAGGGGTTACATTTAAAGTTTTTAGGATTCAAGGTTTACAAACCAAAGTCCAGTACGACCCTCCCAGGCTTGCAGTGTATCTCAATTAAGAGCTAAATCGTTCATCGTACTAGAGTGACCCAAATACGACGGAGTGACTGATATTTATTTGGTGTCTCCAGAGAGTACCACTTGTTATTCGGTGCCGGACTGTTATTTATTTTTAGTACGCCCTCCATCGTTCATCGTCACTGATATATCAAGGATTTTTGTTGACTTACAATGAATGTTAACAATTTTCTATGGAGGAAAATTTTTCCGCGTTCGCTTGCAAAAAGTTACACGACGATTTCTCTGCCGAAATGAAATCTTAGCTACGCTACTGGCTTGTGTATACCGGTTATCCATCAAAACTCGTTTATAGACGTCGATCGCTTCTTGATAATGTATCCGGAGGTAATGGATGCTGGCAACTGATAACTGATCCGCGATAGAATCTTCGAATTGTTGATAATGAAATAACAGCTGTTTTTCATCACCCAATCGGTGTGCGACGTGACACTGAAGTCGATTTTGGAGTGGACTTGGACGAACTATTAACAATTATACAATGTGTAGAACAGGGTCGTAACAGTAGTATACACATATTCTGAAACATAAGGTTATGCCTAAGCAAACGATATATCTAAAGCTAAGTGTACTGTATGGTACCTACTCCCGTTCACTGTAAATTTCATTGAGTTGCTTTTAATTCAGAATGAGTTGAATTCAGTCTGAATTAGGACTATTAGAACTCAGAATCTTGAGTTGATTCGATTCTATCTGACTTAATTAATCAACTTACCCAGAGTCAACTCAACTCAGAGTGAGAATAAACTCAACTCACAGTGAGTTAATGTTTACTGATATTTATTCAGAAATAACTAACTCGCAAGCCGAATTGATTAATCAACTCACTGGAATTTACAGTGCGCATGGGCTCACTATACAGTAACCGCCGGTAAAAAGCATATTCGTAGTTGGTGCCCTAGGCCAATATTATGGTATCATGACAATTCGTCGCCCGACAACTCGTCGCTCGACGACAAATTGCAATCCGAAATTTCATCAACTCGACAATTTGTTGCCCATCATTATGCTTAGGTTTAGGTTGAGGCTGAAGATTACGCTTAGCATTTTTTGGTTTTTTTCATGGACTTTAGGACACTGTTGGGCGACCAGTTGTCAGGCGACGAATTGTCGTAGATTCCACTATTTTGCGTGGAGCCGCACGAAGCAATTTTAATTTAGCGTTTACGCAATGAGTAATGTTCTAATTATAAAACTGTCCAAACTGATTTTGGCCCATAGATCAGGGGCGGAGAGTTTTTCTGTGGGACTAGAATGGAGTATACTTAAGTTTAGACTACTTTTTTGGTTGGTCTAGTCCTACGCTTAGGCTTACTTAGGCTTAGGCTCAGGAAAAATTCATTCTTACGCTTAGGCTTAAGGCTTAGGCTTAGGCTTAGGAATATGCTTTCAATACTGAACCGCCCCTGTTCTTTACATTGGCCCTGAATATTAGCCGATTCAAAGCCGAACGTTTGGTTCTGGCGGTGTGTAGTTGATGAGTTGTTACCTTTCGATGCATATGTATTAGCTTCGGCATACATCCCCAAGAAAAATTGGCATATCGCAATGTAAAGTCGGATGTCAAGGTCGTCATCCTGATCCAGCAGTTGTTCATATTCCTAAAAATCAATAGTGGTTGGTAACAACTTTCAACATTTGGATCCTTTCGGTAAACTGCGCAACTCAACCGGTTTGGTGTTCGCGCAGAAACTTTTTTTTTGCATATTTGAGCTTCCCATAACTTCGGCCAATGTAAAGAACAGGGCCGGAACAGTAATATAAGTATATTCCTAAACCTAAGCCTAAAGCCTAAACCTAAGCGTAAGAATGAGCATACTCCTAAACCTAAGCCTAAGCCTAAATCTATGCCAAGCAAAAAAATTAGTTCAAAGCTAAGTTTACTCTTTTCTAGTCCTACAAAAAAACGTTCCGCTCGTGATATTTACATGGGCCGTAACATCTAACATCATTTGTCGCCTAAATTTGAGTTTTTGAAAAATTCAACTTTTTGCTTACTGATTTTGGACAACCGATACTATTGGACAACCAAAATATGCCAACATAGGTGTTCCGTGTTTAACTTAATAAATTGTTAGGCTAAATTTTCGACGTTTACCTGAACCAGTTAGGCTAATCATACATAACTTCTATACTCCACTTCACCTTTGCTTAAATTAAAGCACAACTGAACGGACTGAAGCTTTAGAATATGAGGTTGCGCAATATTTATTCCAAGCTCAAACTGTACCGATATTGATTTCAACTGGATAAATTTGTGCGAATCAATGCGAGCAGAGCTTACATTTAATGCCTTTTTATATTCACCCAAATGAAAATAGCAATAAGCGAGCCATTGGCTGTTCTTGGTGTTTGCCTTGCCGCTTTCTTTTTCAAACTAAAAATGTAAATATGTCATCTATCAACAGGCGTCCGAATCAAAGCGGCGGTGGATCAAACAGTTTCCAATGGGGAAAGATACGCTTTCAGCGTCGAAATTTTACAGTTTTAAACAGTGTTTAGCAAATGTTTCTATACCACAAAACGGTCATAAATTGCGCACAGAGCACGCAATCTTTGGCCAGTGTTAATTTTAGGGGCGTAAACAATAGATTAAGCGTATCCTTAAGCTTAAGCCTAAGCCTAAGCGTTGCAAAAAAATGTGTTCCTAAGCCTAAGCTTAAGCAACTAAATGTAATCTAGAATCTAAACCTACTCTTTGATAGGCCTACCAGAAAGCTGGACGCCTCTTAAAGTAAGATGAGCCAACTTTTTCAATTTGAACGGTATCGACGCTATATTTCTGAGCATGTATTTAGCTAGAAAACACAACAGTGTTTGCTTCAAACATTTTCACCAAAACAGGCCGAGTGCCGGGAATACATCTTCAACTGCGTGAATCCAACAAAAAATAATCTAAAGCTTAAGCTTACTCTATTCTAGTCCCACAGAAAAACGTTCCGCCCCTGATCTTTGCATGGGCCAAATGTACTATATTGTCAAGATTCTGATTACATTAATATAAAATCAGAATCAATAATTGACTATGTTTTGCAGTAATTTGAATACACTCTACCCTCTAACGGTAAAATATGCTATGCGTTTCGTGCAGCGAAAATTCGCATCGCAGTACCAGAAGCCATAAAATAGTCCAAAGTAAAAACGCCAGCCTAACTTTACTAATTCAACTAACTTACCAATAGGAGCGCAATTGCACCGTTGTAGTCTCGTTTATCTAGAAAATCGTCTAAATCAGGAACACTTGTTTTGTCTTTTGATTCAGAAATTGATTCTGTCCTTCCAGCTGGTTTAGCTCGCGATAAAATCTGAAAAAAATATTATTTAACTGTACTAAATTTCAAATAAAATCTGTGCAATAATTGTTCGAATTCTTTAATGTTGTATTTAAGCCTTATTCACATGTGCAAGTTTTGTAGAAAAAAACTAGCTCGTGCAACTTGCGTGCGCGAACTTGGTCACGCAACAGCTTTGAAATTCTCGCAACTGCAAATATTTTAACCGAATTCATGGCGTTAATCTTAACGCGCAAGTGTGAAGACATCTCCAAGTGGTTGAATTTTATTGGTCCTGCGTTTTGATTGGCCAATCGGAAGACATGTTGTTCGATTTAGATTTGTTGAATTTTAATTCAAGGTGCTTGAATTAATTCAAATATCAAAAATGTTATATTTAGGTTAAGGAATTTGCTTAACTACGGTCGCGCCCATGTTCTATACATTGGCCAGTTAATGGAACAAAACCAATGCACTTGAAAATAGAATATACATTGTTTTACGTGCCAAATTCGGCACTATTTGTTCTGGCTAAGATTATCTAAGTTTTACAGTAAATTTGGTTCGCAGAATAAATAGGTTGTATATATTTCGCGACAATAATTTTCTTACCATGATTTCCGTTTGTGGTTGGTCAAAGTATTATAAACACAAACCAATCAGCTGTTACCTAGCAACGGTTGCTAATAACCAAGAATAATCATCTTGGTTGACGCTAGTTGCTTACCGGCCGTGCGAAACACGACCGGGAAAAGCAACTTTCTGCGCCACCTCTAAATTACTACCTGTTTGTGTACAGCGTCGTCTAATTTAATTATTATCCTGGAAAAATGGTGCCCAACCCTGATTTGCATCTAATAGACAAGCCGCTGTTGCACAAATTTTGGACCATCCGACCAAAGACTAAAAATATTTTTTCACCAAAATATGGTATACCTTAAAAGCGTTATAGTGACACTATACATGACGAAAACATTGTGTATATATATCGACATCTACCTCCGACTCTGGCTCCGGCTCCGGTATTTTAACTCGCCGGTTATTACTTTTAAAAACTTCAAAAAATTTATACCATCATTTGTATTTATGCTAAGTACTATCGAACTGATTCACTTTACATTTACATATTTCTTCTATCATACATGTAATGTAAATGTTTGCATGTTACCGTGTGGTTCACAATCTTTAATGGGTTACAATAATGCTGAAAAACGATATATAGATGATGAGTGTTATTCTAGGGGCGAACAGAATATGTCTCAGTATGTTTCTATTATTTATAAGGCTAGGTCTAAACTTCAGTGTAAAAATGGGTTCATACCATTTAATTTCTCGGTTTGGGTCAATTTTTGGTCATCACCGAAGAAAATACACTTTTTATAATAAACTATATCTAATACTGTTTTCGTAGTTTTTTGTGTGTTGTCAGAATATCTGCTAATCATTTCGCAACTATGAAAATTCATAGATTTATAACGAATTTCTTTCACAAGCATTTGCTTCAACAATATTAACTTCAGCTCTTTACAGGTCTACCAGCATTTGCTGAATTCTCGACTTTAAGTGTCGGTTCCAAACCACCTAGACTCAAGAAACCGAGAACTGCAAATGCCAAATACCGAGACTTGCCGATACTGAGACCGGAACTTTTATCCCTGATCTTAGCCGCCTCTGTTGTATAGAACATACAGCAAACTGTACGCTCTTAAAACGAACATGGCCCAATCGAATATTGCAACTGAACGCAACGCTGCAAAACATAGAATAGTATAATAGTGACGTTGTAAAAGTGTTAGAAATGCATCGGCATGAGATGTTAAATTGAATCAGGTAAACACTTTGGGTATCTTAAGCCGCGGAAGGAAGAATTGTAAGCTACGTTCTGATATTTGAATGCAATCTAGTATTATATTTGAATTCATTATCCGGCCCCGGCTTCATTTCCGGTTCCATGTCATTTTTTTCTCGCTCGGGTGAAAAAAGCTTAACCGCTAAGTTATACCATTTCGAACTGAATCTAAGCTTCGTCCATGTTCAACACGCAAATCTCATTTTGTGTTAATGGTAAACAGGTCGACTCTACCGGAACCCCTATTTCCTATTGGATTGTAGTTTTACCAAACTGAAGTATTTCAAACGTTGAACATAGAATAAGCACCTTTACTAATTCATTCTTTAGTTCAAATTCATCTACATTATCGATTTCCGGTAAGCGCACGAGTTTGTTCAAACATGTTAAGTATTATAGGATACTTTTAGGTTATTCAAGAGTATAATTGGTTCTATTCACGACTATTTGACTTATACTACCAAAGCTGTTTGAGGTATTCGTTTTAGACTGTCCATTGTTAGACGGAACTGGTCATATTTAAACTGTTTCCTAACGAGATGGATGGCTTAACCATTAACAAAGGTACAGATGTGGTATTCCAGTGCTATTCCAAATTATGTTCACAATATATATATATATATATATATATATATATATATATATATATGTGTGTGTGTGTGTATGGGTAAAATTTTAGTTTTTATAATGCTTGAAGTATGATTTTAGGTTCTTTTACACTAAAAATACTGGATTCTACACAGCAGGATTTCCAGCATTGAAAGAAATTAAAAATAATTGATTAATTGTTTAAGCAGTGGATATTTACCATTGTCTGTTATTTTAAGAATGCCCATGCGCGCCGGAGACACAATTTTTTAATTCTTGTTGCCACATCACCATATTGTTTCGTCTTATTTTGCTAGAAATGAAACTTTAGATAAACTATTTGCACCGCATAATTATCCGCGTAAGCATGTGAGACATGTTTGTCCATTATATGTGCACATGTAATAAAGTGCAACGCACTGTATATATGCTAGCCGGCAGCATACGGTCGTCGACACAGCGTGGCGCAGTGGTTGAGCGTTCGTTTAATGATCCGCAAGATTGAAGCTCGATCTCTGCTCTGTAGGCCCGCTTTCCAGTTGTTTAGTGAAAAGGTCTCAAATCCCGATTGCTACCAAGACTGGTGATTTGAACGGCAGGGCTGGCTTGAGAAAACACATCAGTTGTCGCAAGCAAAAATTTTCCCTGGCAAAGTACAAAATTTGTTCGCTGATTGCAAAAATATGCGACGTTTTGCGTTGTTAAAGCTCATGCATGACCACATATTTAATGGTTTCAGCACGAATTATGTCTATAAGAAGCTTGGGCCAGTGTACAATACAGAGGCAGAACAGTATGATAAGCATATTACTAAGCCAAAGCCTTAGACTAAACCTAAGCGTAAAAAAAGAGCATATTCCTAAGCCTAAGCCGACACCTAAGCCAAGCAAAAAAACAGTCTAAAGCTTAAGCGGACTGTATTGCAGTCCCACACAAAAACGGTCCGCCCCTGATCTTTACATGGGCTATAAGTTTGGCAAGAAACCTATTCTACGCAAACAGCAAATACTCACGATAGTTGAACGGAATTCAATTATAAATTCAACTCATTATTAATATTATTCTCTCTAAAGCCAGACACGTGTAATTATTCAACGGCATACTCGGAAATGTAGGTTAATAATACAAGCTTAACTTGCTTTTGAAACGTATTTTAGTGGAAATGGGTTTGCGTAGAATTTTGCCGTAGAAGCCAAATACAGATTAGTATAGATTCCATGAAACGTTGTGTTTGTGGTGCGTGTCATTTGACTCAGAACTGAACGGTGAAACCAATTTAACTCCTTCTCACATAGAGTAGACTATGAGCAAATTTTCGCAAAAACTGCATACTGTAGTGACCCGAATATGAGGGGGCGTACTAAAAGGGAGAGGGGTCCCCATTTTGAGTCCCTATCAATAGGAGTTCGTATCCCTAATAAGAGTCCGTAAGCGGATGGAGTGTCTAAACGCTAATTAGAATCCATAAAGGTCAATTATCCCTAATGGTAGTGCATAAATGACTCAGAAGTCATTGAGCAGTGCTGGTAAACGACTTTCACTCATCCGAAAAACCCGAACTCGAATCCTTGTTTGAATGTTTGTAAGAGATGAAATAGAAAATATTCACGCGAGAATGAGTTAAACAAGCCACAGTAAAACGTGTACATATTTATATGTTATCAATTAATCTGACAACCTTTCAGTAGTGTTACAGTGTGACTGGAAGTCATCACAATTCCACATGATAATTTTTAACCCTTTCTCACATGAATATTTTCTATTTCCCCTGAGACCTACTTTTATGCTGGGATTCGAACTCCAGTGACTGGAGTGGGAGGCGAATACCATCACCACTCAGCTATAGGAGCTTGACGCTCGAGCCCGAGGGGGCTCTCACGTCTTGTGGTGATTTAGTACTATGTATACGTGTTGCAACTGTTAGACACGGTGCGATATATACTGTTTAACGTATATTCACTGCGCTGATTTGCCTACAGGCAACTCAATATGAGAAGGGGTTAATTTTATCTGATATTTATACCCATATTCTCAAATGTGTGTAGCAACTGTCACCAGTTGCTGATGGGTCTTGAAACCTTCGAACCAGTGAATGTTGACACTCAAAATTCAGCGCATTTTTCGCACATAATTTGCTCTACTCGGGTACCGGTTTTGAGTTCAACAACTGCAATAGTCAGTGAGTTTAATAGACATTTGAGAAATCCGCCCTAATTTCAAACTGCGCTCTGAAGTCGGGAGAGTCTTGGGTACAATTAACAAATTTCTCTTTATTATGTAAGGAAATTAGTGTTATTAGCGCTAACTCTAATATATAATCTTTATTGAAAGGGATAACTTAATGATGATTAGGGCCAATGTTACTTTTAGGGACGTAACAGTAGATTAAGCGTACTCCTAAGCCTAAATCTAAGCGTTGCAAAAATGCTTTCCCAAGCCTAAGCTTAAGCTTAAGCCTAGGCAAAAAATGTAGTCTAGAATTTAAACATACTCTTTTATAGACCCACCAGAAAGCTGGACGCACCTTAAAGAAACATGGACGAAGTATAGTATCAGACAAGGTTTAAAACTGAAAGGTAATGTTTTGTTGCTGAGAATATCGAGTTTTCAGTGTTTTTTTAAATTTGCTTACTAATTACACTAGGAAGTTTCTCGATTATAGCAGGACCAATCGTATTGGGCCCAAGAAGATTTCAATCACTGACGATTGCTTAGTATTGAGGCTGCAAACTTGGATTTTAACTTCACGACTCTGTTCAGTACGTCCAAATTCATGTAAGACCGGGCCCGTAGCCAAGGATGGCACGAGCCGCGGATAAATTCCCCCTAGAAAATTTTCAACCTTACTTGTAAACTCATTGAAAACCGTTGAATGCCTCACCTGAAAAATTATTAGGTGAGCTGGCTACGAGTCTGTGTAAGACGCATTATCACAGTCAATGAAACGCTGATAGTTGGTATTTTAAGGTAAACTTATGCATAAAATATTCAAGACTGAAATTTATAGTTGATAAATTTTTCATGAAAAACGTTCGGGTGAATCCATGATACACATTTGTTGTGAAAAATGTCCCAAGGGAAACCAGAGTTACCACCTGAGACCAGTGATAAACGCACATTAATTTTTTATAATTCTGGCATGTGATGTTACTGCGGTCTTTCACGCCAGTGCCAGGCGTAGCTGATTCGATAGTTATAGCGCGGCGGGGGCGTAGCGAGACGGGGGTCCTTTGGAACAATTTTACCCCCATTAGAAAATGTTAAACCTTGCTTGCAAGTCATCAAAAAACCATTGTGTGCCTCTCCTGGAAATTTTTAGCCCCCTAACAAGTTGAGCTGGCTGCAAGCCGGGGGGGTGGGCGATATATCGAATGTAGTGCTAAATCTATTGGATTTTGGTTTTGATCGTTGCGAGGGGTCCGGCCTAAATGGCCACCCATCAATTCACCTAACAACAATTTTGTTGAATCTTTTAGTCTGATCTTTTATGCTTAGTGTCCAAGTTAATCCGTATTCGACAGCTTCAGGGTAACAATGTTTATGCCATTACGGGCGTATGAGGTATAGAGGGTAAAGCCACCCTTGAAATTTCTAGAAAGACTCGAAAAAAGACACTTACAGGCTGTAGATTAACCGGGCCCATAGCCAAGGGTTGGCCAGAAGGGTTCACCACCACCCGGAAAAATTTTGCCCCCCCACCACACTCTAAGAAAAATTTCAACCTTCCTTGCAAGTCATTAAAAACCCTTGAATGCCCCTCCTAATATTTGTAGCCCCCCCCCAAGCACGATGAGCTGGCTATAGGCCTGAGATTAACCTGCAGAGGTGAAAATAATTTCGCGTTCGCTACGTTCGATCGAGAAAAGCAAACATTTACACGTGGTGATTTGCATCCAAAATGAAAATTTACAACTCACCAAAGATATTTCTACATTTTGGCAAATCAGCCTTTTTCTATTTTCTCATCTTGAATTTCGATTGAACCGTTTTACAAATTAAAGCCATTTTTTTCGAAGTCACAAGAAAAAACGTTCACGCGTTGCTGAAATTCTCTAGAGTTTTCCACGACCGTTGCGGACTTGTCGCCAGAGAGATGGCAGGCCGGCTCAGCCCCCACCTATAAGAATTTTCCCTCCTTGAAATTTTACCATCTTGCTTGTAAGTCATCGAACATCCTTGTATACCTCACCTGAAAATTTTTTTCGCTCCCTCTAGCAACGTTAGCTGACTACGGGTCATGGACGCAGCCAAAATATTGGATTAAAGTGCGACCGCGAGAACGAGTGAAGAAAATATTAAATAAAGCTACGCTTTTGTTGTAAATTGATAATTTGTAACTAATATTCTTACTAAATTTTAAAAGAAATTGATTTAGAATACCCGAGCGATTCTGTTATACTACTGTGACCAGAAGTGTAAAATGAATAAAGATGTCCTAGCCTGCGCTGCGCTTTACCCGCGAAAATTGTATTTTGTATTCGCGGGTTTACCCGCGCAAAATTTCTTTACCCATTACCTGCCTTCATCCGCGCAAAATTCCTTTATGGTTACCCAAATTTACCTGCTCGTATTTTATGGTTCTGCGTTCAATTCAACTGAGTAAAAATATTACAATGCATTGATGTTACTCGCTAGTTATTTTTCACTTATACGGTAAAAAACAGTTTAACTATTCAATGTTTTCTACATTATCAGCTATCAAGTATCTTTATGAAAATTATGAAAATCTTATGAGCGTAAAGAGTCACAAAATTTTACCCTCGTTTATTCTTTACCCGCGAGTATTCCGGCATCAAAATTTTCGTACCCGGCGCGCGTGTGCTCGCGGGTACCCGCGGGTAACCCGCCGCTCTGTCCGTGATAAACCGGAGCATGCTCCCGTTAGAGTTTGCCATTAAAACCGAAACTATGGCAAAGATATCTCGTGTTTTCGTCTGCTTGACTCCTACGCACGCCATGACCGTAGAAACCTTTTTGAAAATTAAATTATTTTTCGGTTCATTGTTTATACTTTGTTATTTGGAATTAATTAGTGTAGAATAGAATTTGTCGCTTTGGACATATTTTTTTGTTTTATTGACACTTTTGTTTTATACTGTATTGATCCGAATAAGAGGGGAGAGGTAATAAGAGGTGGGGTCCCCATTTTGAGTCCGAATCAATTGGCTGGAGAGACCAAATAAACATCAGTCCCCCCTCTTATTCGGTCACTACATTACCTGAAGGTATTCGCCGTAATCATATCTGGCAATAAAACGAAAGTGGGTTATTACCACGCTACTTTTACCCGCGGAAACTGTTAACGCCCACAAATCGTTTGAAACCAAAGACGGTATTGTCAAATGAGTATAGCACCTATTACCAGTTCGTGACGGTCTTGTAACTTTCGGCCAATGCAAAGAACAGTGGTGGAACACAGTATTATAAGCATATTACTAAGCCTAAGTCTAAGCCTAAGCCTAAGCCTAAGTGTAAGAATGAGTTTGTTCCTAAGCCTAAGTGTAAGCCTAAGCCTAAGCCAAGCCAAAAAATTAGTCTAAAGTTTAAGCTTACTATATTCTAATCCCATAGAAAAACGTTCCATACCTGATCTTTACATGGGCCTAACTTTCGAACAAGGGAATGGTAAGGTTTGAAATTCAGCAACGTTTATTGTAATCGATTTCCTCTCCTTGTGTTCAAGTTTTGAAATCTGCAATTGCAGCAGTTCGTTAGCTTGAAAACCTATTACAAACTGGTGATAGACGCTATATCCAATTCAGAATATGGGTCCCAGTTACTAGGAATATGGTTCTACGAACGATAACTATTTTTTACGAACATATGAATCTAATACAACACAGCAAAAATCAAATTGACTCTTTCCGAAATAGGCTTTTCTTGACTACACAAACTGGGCCAAAATTCGACTCCCCCATAGTCAAATTCGACTCACCGAACGGCTCAGTTAGTCGAATTTGACTCTGGCAGAGTCGAATTTTGACTCAGTTTGTACAGTCCAGAAAAGCCTATTTCGGAGAGAGTCAATTTGACTCATCATTTTTTGCGTGCAATATTTCTGAAAATAGAAATTATGTTCAATTGTATGACCTATGCTTATTATACAACAAAAAGGTTGATTCTTTGCACGATATAGAGCACAAGGTTTCTATGTGTATACTCATATCGTATATTTATCAGCACCACAACCGGGAAATGATTTGTTGAGGGGGCCAAAAAGCTTTTCGGACACGGGACATGACAATTTTCAGTAACATACAGAATTTTTGTCGTTGTACAAAACGTTTTTTGGTCTATAATGTACACAGATATTTGCACGGAGGGCGTCACCCTCAACCCCTGTAATTGCGGTTCGACATACCGTTTAATATAACCAAACCAGTATCTGTATATACGAATGCCGGTATTGTATATGTGTAAGAGGTAAAGCCACAAAGTCATTTAGTGTACCGGTCGCACCAGATTTGAAATAGTAGGTTTTGTTTTTTTGTCAGGTTTATATCAGTGGCAAATTCAAATATTTCTGACGTGGGGTCTCGCACGGATAGCGTAAAAAATTAACCACCGAAGCGAGCCAGAAGCCCAACGCCATTTTAGTGCTAAACCTTAATACAAAATCTTGGTCTTGTAATTCTCGTTTGGATGGAGTCTAGGCTGAGTGTCTACCCACTGCCTTGCGTCCGCCAGTGCGTTTATATGGCTACAGATCTTGATATACCCGGAGCAGTTTAGTTTAACCAGTTTGGCTTCGTTGTTTTGCCAGATTGAAACCGGAAATCATTTCAGTCTTGATGGATCAAGAAGCTTTCTTACACGGAGACCGGCAGAGGCCAATGATGGACCACGGCGTATCTGCGATTTCATTTCGGGAAAGTATAACCTCGTGTAAAGCATTTTGCTAGCAAGCGTAGGGGTAAAAATCTTATCGACATGTAATCCTGAACGTATACAGTACTAAGGGCATGTTAAAAAGGGTTTTTGGACACGTCGGTTCAAAAATTTCGGGAAAGGATATATTCCTTATATGTTTTCCCATGTATATGGCATTATTGGCCCATGTTACTATAAGCGGCATGCAGGTATCTGGTAGGTCCATAAAAGACTAGGTTTAGATTGTAGATTACATTTTTTTGCTTAGGCTAGGCTTAGTCTTAGGAACACATTTTGCACCGCGTTAGGCTTACGCTTAGGCTTAGGAATACGCTTAATCTACTGTTACGCCCCTTAAAGTAACATTGGCCGTAGTATTGATAGGGTTGACTAAGTTGTCAACGCAAAAGTTATTGGAAAACGATGAAAGATATGGCTTTGACTTATATATTATATATCAATATTAAAATACATATAAAAACATATAAATATATAAATATATATAATCTAGCGCAGCGGAATCCGGCCTGAAGGGCTGAAGCGACCTGTCATTGATAAACGACTACAGTATTGGGTCCGCATGTGGCAAAGTTGGTAGACTGTAATTGTGATTTATTGAAACAGTGCCGCATCGAATCCAATCAGGTACATTCGGTTCCCGTTTAACCAGAATAAGAATTAAAAAATTTTTGCCAAATATAAAAATCTAGCGCCCGTAACGGACGTACATCTGACTGAGGGCGTTAAAAAATTACGTCTCGGCAAGTGGTCCATGTATGCAGCTGATATTTGCCTAGAAGCATTATATATTGTAAACCCATGAATAGAAATATTAGTCGTTTGTAACTTCGGCTTATGTAAGATCAGGGGTGGAACTATTTTCTGCGCGAGCGCAATAGAATAAGCTTAAGCTAGACTTTTTTGTGTTTCTTCGGCCGCAACTTCTTGTATGCCGCCTCTTTCGTAAGTTTTCTGAACCGTTTGACACATGAATGGTATGAGATGCAATTTCAAAGCAAGATTCGATTGCCAGGCTCAGGAGCTTGACGCTCGAACCCGAGGGCGCTCTCACGTCTAGTGCAGATTTTACACTGCACATACGTTTACATGTTGTTAAACACTGCTCACAGTGTCTGTATTGCTCGTATATTATCTGTATTTAGTTGCTCATAGTATACTCTATGAGTGAATGGGTTAATATTCGTAAACTTCAACTAATTAATTTCTTTGTCAGCAGAAATATACATTTTTGATTGGTTAATAGAGATATATTTTGCAACATTTTACAACATTCTGTATAAATTTCCGTAAAACATGACGTGGGCTCAAATTATTAATCGGCTCGTCAAAAGGAATGAAGTTTATTAAGTATGATTTTTGAGCTGAAATTTACAGAGAGGTGTTGAAACTTATTCACGGGGTAAATTTAACAATCACACTGCAATCAGGTTTACAAAACTACTTGTGCGTACCACCACTAGTGAGTGTTTTACCAAAAAATGGTCGGATTTTAAATTTTTTTTGCATATTTGAGCGTTTCACAATTCATAATAATTATTCCGTGCGCAGATTTGAATTTTTGAAAAATACGAAATCGGTGGCGTGCAGAAGCGACCGGCGAAATAATGTACAAAGCAACCATTAGCTTGGGTTTAAACCTTATGCGGGGTTCACGTTATAACCGTGGCAGCTTGGGACACGTTTTGTTCCTATTAGCCTATTGCGTATTACATTTTGTCTGCGAACAGAACCCATATCATATTCAAAAAGTCGTATTTGTCTGCTGTAATGTTCAACGTATAGCCACAGATAGTGCCACGGTTAGCCCTGGGTACTATGACATCATCAGATTGGACGTATTTTAAAATATTCAGTTCAAAAAATTAGTGTCATTTGGTTTCCTAACTTCAACTGGAATTTCTCGATCAAATCATTTCCCGAATTTGAATGATGGATTATTTTAAATAACTTCGAACTCGTACTCAACTGCGGTTCGTGTACTTCCGTTCACTAGTGGATTTAAGAGGGTCACTCATGCCATGCCTATTCAGCAGAAATCAAAACCAAAATTTTGTATTATGATTTATATCTCTAACATTGAGCATCACAACTTTTGTTCAATTTCATAACAAAATGTGTTACCACCATTAGTTGACCATGGCAAATGTAAAACAACAACAACACAAAAAAACAAGGTATGCATAAAAGCAAGTTCTAAGCAAAAAATTAGCCTAAGCTAAGCTTACTCTATTGCATTCCCACAGAAACACATCCCCGTAATGCTTTACATGGTCCTTTAAAGGGATCGGAAAAATATTGCAGGGGAATGCTCGGATTTCACATGAGTTACAAGCTGAGGTGTAACGTTTCTAGGAGGGTACAACGGACAGTTTTGTAGTTTCCCCACACTGCCGCTGTGCAAATGCGGGGAAAACATTTTCATTTGTAACAGTAAAATGTTTTGTTTTCCTGTTTTAAAAACTGATTTTGCAGTGCTAAATTTTTTCGTCAATTTTGCGTTGTTTTTAAGGTCCGCTGCCGCGAAACAGGATAAAAGGGATGCCGCCCCCTAAGCCCGCTGCATTATATATTTTATTGTTGAAACAGGTGAAGTAACTGAAATCGTTTTGAACTGTTTCGGTGTTTAAGTATGAAAAGCGTTTTGTGCGGTTGGTTTGGGGGGGCGGCAGCCCCCTTAGAAGCCAATGTAAAAAAACAAGGGCGGAACAGTATTATAAGCATATACCTAAGCCTAAGCCTAAACCTAAGCCTAAGCGCAAGAATGTGCATGTTCCTAAGCCTGAGCCTAAAAGTCTAAGCCAAGCAAAAAAAAGAAATTAGTGTAAAGCTTAAGCTTACTCTTTTCTAGTCCCACAGAAAAACGTTCCGCCCCTGATCTTTACATGGGCCGTGCTTAGATATAAAAACACATATCGAAAGAACTCCCACTCGAATATTGAACCCGTCAAATTACACAAATAAACCGGTACCCATGGAAATTAATATTTTTTTAGAAAATTTCTGCCCACAGCCGAGATGGTTTAAATTTTTTTCAGTGATAAGTTGATAACTGAAAATTGATCCTTTGTAAATATTGACTACGCCGTCTCAAACGTTGAAGTTTTGCTGTAAGGACGAAAAATAGAAGATACATCTTGGTGCAAGGTGCGAATACAAATTATACCGAATTATACTATTATTTATGCACTTTTTGGTTTGTTTTTGTATAAAAATGTTAAATATATGAGTCTCAACATTAACAAGTTAGAGTTTCAAAGTCGCAGTCAAGAGAGACGTCCAAGCCTGGGCTCCGAAGCGGAATGACAACCAAATTTTTGTATTACGATTTAGTACTAAAACGGCGTTCGGCAGCTTAAAGCTTCGGTTGCGTAACTTATATATCGATGTCCCCACGCCAAAAACAACTGAATCTAGCAGTGACTGAATGATTAATTTCTGCGGCGTACTTGTGGAAAATTTTCGTGACGTGCTCTATATGGTACTGCTACGGGATTAATTTGAACTATTATGCTGTGGACCTATTAATGCTAGCTCCTATTCTTGGTGAAACAAGAAGATTGTAGGAACAGTTTGTTTGGTAGTTACAAAATAGTTAAGTATTTTTGTATCATACATTATTATTATTGTTGTTGTTGTTATATATTATTATTATTATTATTATGGCCAATGTTACTTTTGGGGCGTAACGGTATATTAGGCGTATTCCTAAGCCTAAGCCTAAGCAAAAAATGTAATTTAGAATCTAAAGCCTACTCTTTTGTAGACCCACCAGAAACCTGAACGCCGATTAAAGTAACATTATTGTTATTATTATTATTATTATTATTTTTGCCAATGTTACTTTAAGGGGCGTAACATTATATTAGGCGTATTCCTAAGCCTAAGCCTAAGCCTAAGCAAAAAATGTAATCTAGAATCTAAAGCCTACTCTTTTGTAGACCCACCAGAAACCTGAACGCCGATTAAAGTAACATTATTATTATTATTATTATTATTGTTATTATTATTATTATTATTATTATTATTATTATTTCAGAAATTACTATTTAATTGATGTTTAGTTAAACTATTAAATCAATAACTTCATACTACTAAAGCTAATGTCAATTCCAACGCTGGACGATGCAACGGTCGATGAGCTGTACCACTGGCTTGATCGAATACCGTTTTCACGAAATAGAAAAAATTTGGCGAATGATTTTTCCGATGGAGGCAAGTATGGCAGGGAGCAGATATTACAAGAATGAAACATTCTCTGGGCGATCTATCCCTACGTTTAAGTCTAAGCGTAATCTTTTTTCAAGTCTGAAGATATGCATAGATCTAATTGGCTAGGAATATGTGGCAAGCTTAAGTTTAAGCTTTAATCGTAACCCTAATTCTTAGCCTTAAATGATTGGATAATGTACAAGAGCCATTTCCTGCACGCAACATTGATCACAACGCAATTTAAAGTTCAAGATGGTGCGAGCCACCAGGGTGAAACCAGAGGATAAAAATGCCGGCGCCGGAGGTCAACGAAACTTGTCGGAGCCGGAGCCGTAGCCGGAGGTGAGGCGAAATTAGGTAGTAAAAATGATGGTTAATTAGTTATTTTAGCAAATATCTGCAATATGTTATTAAGTAGTTTGGTTTTTACGCCTATTTTCTGCGAAATTTCGGAAATTCTCTCCTGAAAATTGTGACGAAAGTGAAACAAAACGCGCTAAACAGATAAATTTCGCAAAATTATGCAAAATTTTACTACCGACATTGCCGAATCTTCCGGCAGAAATTCTACCGGAGCCGAAACCGGAGTCGGAGGCCGATTTTCTGCCGGAGCCGGAGGCAGAAACTCCGGTTGTACCCTGCTAGCCGCGGCACTATAACATAACACAACATTTCGTAGCGTGTTTACGCATTTTTAAAACTATATTATTAAAGCTGAAACGCCATACGTATTGTATTTAGGGTCTCCGCCCCACCGCAGTAGGACAGATAGTTTTTTGAAAATATACAACCTGGTCTTTACAGGAATTTGTACATATAGTTTCATTGACCAATTTGGTAAAGTGCAAAAAAACCTTCTATTCATGGATTGCATTCAAGTAGCGTGTATAGTTTGAGATTGCATACGTGACGTGAAAGCGTTTGTTTGAAATAACAGTGCTTTAGTTCAGTTGAGCATATGAGCAACTACGGCTACTACTAGAATATAATTAGCAAAACTCGATTGATTCTGAAACCTTTTTTGTATTCGACAACAGATGTTTTATTTCACAAACTGTACCGGTGGACAAAAAGCTGCTACAGGTTATAGGTACAGTAGTGAAACCTAATTATACATTGTAAGGCCAAGTTATAAACCAAAATCTGATTGCTGTTCAATGGTATGCTTCAAATATGGGAGCCAATTAGAAATTCTCAAAAAAAAACTATAGAATAATGGCTCTTTTTTGTTGAATGACAGCCAGTCTTCCGCCGGTTACCCAAAAATGGTTGGATTTTGAAAATCTTGGATAATTGAGCTTCCCACGATCTTTTGTAATTTTACTATAAATTGAAACTTTGAATTTTCAAAAAATGCGAGTTTTATTCGATCCCACGGTCGTTTCTGATTGGACGTGAAATTTTTTGTCTAAAAGTTGGTCAGTATCATTCGATGGCGCTATTAAGCTCACATGAATGATGCTATAGATAGCGCTATCTGACCACCATTTCAAGAGTTGGCGTCCAAATAACTGATTTGGCGCTTTCCAAGACCGCTGCTTGGCCGAAATGATAAAACAACTTTTTGATCATAATTTGTGAACAAATTATACAAGATTTACGATTCAACTCAGCTCGCAAAACTGCGCAGAACAATGTATATGTCGTATCCTAAGTCGTAATTAAGCCTAATTCCGAATTGGGCTAGTCCAAAGCGAAATTAGGACTTGGGCTAGCACAAGGCGGAATCGTGTCAGATAAATCTGTGAGTTTTTCAATTGGGTACTTGATAGTAGCAATGCTGCTTGATTTTGCTTTGCTCAGTAAAACAAACTGTTAAGTAGCCAATAGGTGGCGATTGCTTAGCCAATCAGAAAAAAGTATTCGCATCAGCCAATCGTATTTCAGTATGACATTAAGGTAGTAACCAATTACATGGAGTACACTTGTCGCATAAAAACAATTACGCCGTAGGCTAGCCCAAGTCGTATTACGCCGTGGACTAGCCCAATTCGGAATTGGGCTAAATTGCGGCTTGGGCTACGACATATATATTGCCTTTTATTTTTAGTACTCTTGGCTGAATTAATTCATAATTTCCTTCCAAGAATCGTCGATTTACACAACTATACAGCGGCAACAGCGTCGGTTGGAAAACGTTACAATTGGACAGCTTTAAACAAGTAAGAAAAATATATTGGAAACAAACAAACAAACAAAGAAAGAATCAAATAAAGAAACAAACTAACAAACAAACAAACAAACTAACAAACAAACAAACAACAAACAAAAAAGAAACAAACAAGCAAGCAAACCAACTTTTGTTCCTTGATAAAACCAGTAAAAATTAAATTTCAACAAACATAAACTGTATTAGAAACAAACAAACAAGCAAACAAACAAGCAAACAAATAAACAAGCAAACAAACAGACAAACAAACAAACGTTTTGTTTCCTAATAAATAAGCAAAAAATATATTTAAGACATTTAAATTTTTGAAGTAAAATAAGGTTTAAAATTTTTCAAAATCTCTACATTGAAGTACCGGTTAACGAGCTGGTCAAACAATTGATTTGGTTCGCTGGCGACGGATCGGCTGTTTGTTCACATCTGTAAAACCATTTTTGTGATCACATAAAATTGAACATCATTCGACTCAGCTCAGCAAGTTGCATGAATTCGCCTATAATTTATCTAAATTATTGAGGAAAAAAATTTTGTTTTGAATTTTGCGAATAACCTCTGTTTCATTTTGGCTCGGGCCTGTAGCCAAGGCGTGCCAGGTCGGGTTTAGCCTCCGCTGAAGAATTTTTGCCCCCCACCCCAGGAAAATTTTCAACTTTGCTTGCAAGTCATTAAAAACGTTTGAATGCCCCTCCTGAAATTTTTTTCGCCTCCCTAGCAAGGTGAGCTGGCTACGGGCCAATTTTGGCTTTTAAAAAATAAGTATTTTAGTTGATTTCAGGCGAGTGCTGTCACGCATTGGCTATCAACTTCCGAACAACATCATCCAAAATGTGATTTCATGCAAACCTGGTGCCATTGAATTTGTGCTTCTCAACGTTCGTCCAAAAATCGACTACGCGCTTTCACATCCGGAACAACTGGCGACAACACCGACAAGGTTCCGTCCACGGATATCGAGCAGTTGTTCTCGAAGTAAGTCGAACAACGAGCATTGTGGATACAGTTTCAGTTGACTCAATCGCGGGTCGAAGAATTTTTCGACTCGACCGTCGTCATGCGCTCTATAAAATGAAAACATTTCCATTAATTGAATCATATTTTCAAAACTTAATACAGTGCCAATGAATTGAGCGAGAAGCAAAAAAGATAATTTTTAGTGATTAATACCGAAATTTTGGTTTTGATCACTGTCAGGGGTGACATCACCTTGATGCA
The DNA here is from genome assembly GCA_030248215.1 of Enoplolaimus lenunculus. Taxonomy (NCBI): domain Eukaryota; kingdom Metazoa; phylum Nematoda; class Enoplea; order Enoplida; family Thoracostomopsidae; genus Enoplolaimus; species Enoplolaimus lenunculus. Next base: position 92,949 of record JASANG010003480.1, read on the forward strand.
AGCTTCCACAGCCTTCGATCCACGAGTGAGTCGGCTGATCGATTTGTATACTATCGTGCTCAAACTGTGCATCAGGAGCTCATGATTCGAATCCTGGCTCGAAACAGAAATGAAGTGACTTTTGAATCAGCGGCGTATAAAAGAGGATGGGTCTATGGTAGTTTTGAACATACGAGGAATACATTTTATAGTCTTAAAATTAGTCGGCTGATATCTAAATTACAAAAAAATTCTGTTGTCGCAAGCTAATTCAGTTCTGTCAATGTTACTGTTACACGTTGTCTTTTGGTAATCTTTAGTGCTGCCTGGCACCCGGGCCCGTAGATGATTCGAATCCTGGCTCGAAACAGAAATGAAGTGAATTTTGAATCAGCAGCGTATAAAAGAGGATGGGTCTATGGCATTTTTGAACATACGAGGAATACATTTTATAGCCTTAAAATTAGTCGGCTGATATCTGAATTACAAGATAAATTTCTGTTGTCGCTAGCTAATTCAGTTCTGTCAATGTTACTGTTACACGTTGTCTTTTGGTAATCTTTAGTGCTGCCTGGCACCCGGGCCCGTAGCCAACGGGTGACAGGAGGGCTCAGCCTCCCCTGGAAAAAATTTTGCCCCCCTAGGAAATTTTCAACCTTGCTTGCAAGTCAATAAAAACCCTTGAATGCCCCTCCGGAAAATTTTTTTGACCTTTTAGCAAGGTGAGCTGGCTGCCGGCCTGCAGGCACCGTGCGGTAACGTAAGCGGTTTGTCAGACGGCAGTTGAGAATTTTATAGTTTCGGTTTACCTGGTGTTTTTACTCATACAGTAGTAACGGTCTGTATTATACAATTACACAAATTTTAGAATTATTGATATGTAATAAATATTGAATGGAAAAAATTTTGGCCCCGCTAGAAAATTTTCAACCTGGCTTTTAAGTCAAAGAAAATTATGGTATGCCCTTCCTGAAAATTGTTTAGGCCCCATAGCAAAGTGAGCTGACAAAGGGTCTGAGTGACTCCCCCGATCCCTGGAGGCTTTTGGGGGACAAATTCAATTTTAAAACTCAACTGGATCCAGAAGTATAAATTTTGACAAGTTTGAATGCATACGTCCGACTTCCGGTTCGCTTTGCTCGCGAATTTTTCTTCAATTATAACACCAGCAGGGGCGTATGCATTTAACAGGACGGATAGGGGATATATATACTCTGTGGAAATTTTTGGACCGAAAAAGACCTTAAAAAGCGTTTAGAATGTAATTCAAGACTTTAAATGTTCCAATAACTTTTGTCCTTCGCAAAGTTTTACATGAGGGGTTATATCCTCCCGAAACGAAATCTTGTCTGTTTACACTGGCTAGCGGATCCACAGGGTGGTGCGATGGGGGCGTACGTCCACCGGCAGAATTTTTTTGTGATAAAATGTTAAGGTCTCTACTGTACAAGTTTTGCGTTTCATAACGTTTGCCTGCCTCTGTCTATGCTTCTGGATACTTATGACATACAACTAATATGTTTTCATCTAAAAGGCAAAGGTGGCTCGCAAAACTACTGTATACGTCAGTGCTAAAGAGCTCAAAATCTGGTTTAGGCTAGTCCCTGAGGAACCCTAAAAAGGTTCTGGCAGAAAATATTTAGATTTATGCCAAAAGAACTGTTTTTTGTCAGACCGCCTACCTTTTTGAACCGTGGACAGGTTGCGTGCGGCGCTTTTGCGGACCCGGAGCCAGAGAGGAGTCAGGGTTGCTCAGCCGTCCCTGGATTAATTTGGCCTACCGAGAAAATTTTCAACCTTGCTTGTAAGTCATCGAAAATGCTTGTATATGCCCGTTCTTTAATAATTTTTTGCCCGTTCTAGCAAGGAGAGCTGGCTACGGTCGTGTATTTTGGTGTATTTTTACGCCGAAATACTGACAATTATCTATTTATCAATCAAGGTTTTTCTAAAATGTTTTGACAGTATCGTACCTGTTAAATGCCGCGTTTAAAAGGTAGATATTTTAGCAGTGTCTAACCTTTATCACAGGAATATATTCAAATTTTATCTACGATCTAATTTTAACCTTCGGGTCGGACTTTGATTCTCAAGTGACAGGGAGTGTAAAATCACCCTAGGCTAAACGTCTTGTAGAGAACTTTGTACGGCGGGCCCATGTTACTTTAAGGCGCGTCCAGGTTTCTGGTGGGTACATAAAAGAGTAGATTTAGATTCTAAATTGCATTTTTTGCTTAGGCTTAGGCTTAGGGACACATTTTTGCAACGCTTAGGCTTAGGCTTAGGAATACGCTTAATCTACTGCTACGCCCCTCGAAGTAACATTAACCGTACGACGCATACGCGTAATTGCTTACGTTGATTGGAATTCGGGCCAATGTTACTTTAAGGAGCGTAACAGTAGCTTAAGCGTAATTCTAAGCCTAAGCCTAAGCCTAAGCGTTGCAAAAATGTGTTCCTAAGGCTAAGCCTAAGCGTAAGCCTATGCAAAAAAATGTAATCTAGAATCTAAACTTACTCTTTTATAGACCCTCAGTAACCTGGACGCCCCTTAAAGTAATATGGCTCGGAGTTCGTAAGCTCAGGAGATCCAGGGAGCTTGGAACGAAAAAATTTAGGCTTCCCGAAATGTTATCAAGTTATTTCAGCGAGTGCAATGAACGGAAGCCAAGAAAGTTTGGCCGATATTGATAGCAAGGATGTGACTGCATCAATACCAAAAGCCAACCTTTCACTCTCCGCACACAACAGTCCTCGATTCACGCGACGAAATGTCAAGTAAGCTTCAATCAAACCTCAGTCTTATCAAGAGTGCATGATACAAGAGTGTGTAACTCGTGGGGTTTCGCACGGTGTGTTGCGTTTTTACCCGACCCTCTTATTTTAAGAGGGTCGCTATCACATACAAGGCGTCTAAATTAAACTGTAAGCGTAGCATTTTTAATGCCAGATACATAAAGTGTCATGGTTCGCACAGGTTGTTTCCCCTTTAAATAAGGGGGGGAACGCAACGCGTGCCGGGTACATTTTTTACCTACACAGAATGTACTCAGTTGCATATTCTTGTTGAAGTATACGCATCATCCGCTCTTGGTTATATGTCGGGGTCGCAGTAGCTGATTTAAAAAAGGGGGCAAATACGATTTTGACGCAATATACAACAGCGAATAGAACTTCGTCAACGAACTCAGCCAAATGAATTTGTAATATAATTAGTAAGCCAGGAGCGGCTTTACCATTTTTCTGTACAATTTCCTGTTTAATGGAAAAAATTTTTATTTCAAAAATGAAATAGACCGTCAGCCTTTGCCCCCCAGTTGCTGAGCCACTGCAAAATATGTCCAGAATTTCATCGTTGTACGTATATCTGTTGACTTATGCCGATCGCAAAAGCAAATTTGTCACTTTCCATTCTCATCATTCTTGGAATGACGCGATGAAACGTCCAAAGGTAAATAGAAAATGAAAACATTTTAGACATATTTTGTTTATTTCGACCAATGTAAAAAACAGGGGCGGAACAGTATTAAAGCATATTCATAAGCCTAAGCCTAAGCCCAAAGCTGAAGTGTACGAATGAGCATATTCATAAGCCTAAGCCTAAGCCTAAGTCTAAGCCTAAGTGTAAAAATGAGTATATTCCTAAGCCTAAGCCTACGCCCAAACCAAGTAAAAAATTGTCTAAAGCTTAAGCTTAATCTATTCTAGGCCCACCGGAAAACGTTCCGCCCCCGATCTTTACATGTGCCATCATTTGGCTAAACTTTTTAGTTTTTGGGAAAATTCCGTTTTCACCATTGAATATTTCAGAGACGGAATCAAAACAGCCGGAAGTAAATTAGTTCCGACATTGGGTAGCGATGACCTCGTTCCGTCTCGATTACTTTTTGAAGTCACTAAAAAGTTGCTGGCCAAAGAAGAACGCGTTCAGGTTAGGATAATTAATGTAACGGCACTGGTGATTTAAGTGTGAAAATTAATAGCTAGGGTAGGGTGGTGCTAGGCTTTTGATGTCGTCTGGCGCTGTCCGTTACCGGCTGACGCTGTCCGTTACCGGCTGACGCTGTCCGTTACCGTCTGACGCTGTCCGTTACCGTCTGACGCTGTCCGTTGCCATCTGACGCTGTCCGTTACCGTCTGGTTCCGTCAGTTACCCTCTGACGTCGTCCGTCATGTTCGGCGCCGTTCATCACCATACCCCGATGCACGATTATTGCCGCATGGCACAACATATCAATTTTTTTAAAAAATTTTTCGACGCGGGGCGCCGCTCAAGAAGTATAGCGCCCACCAAATAGCAATTATACCAATAGTAATATTGGCTCTTGTGCACTTGCGCCAGAAAGCTGACAGGCTAACGGAAAGGCCTAGGCAATCGTTTAGGCTAACGGAAAGGCCTAGGCAATCGTTTAGGCTAACGGAAAGGCCTAGGCAATCGTTTAGGCTAACGGAAAGGCCTAGGCAATCGTTTAGGCTAACGGAAAGGCCTAGGCAATCGTTTAGGCTGACGGAAAGGCCTAGGCAATCGTTTAGGCTAACGGAAAGGCCTAGGCAATCGTTTAGGCTAACGGAAAGGCCTAGGCAATCGTTTAGGCTAACGGAAAGGCCTAGGCAATCGTTTAGGCTGACGGAAAGGCCTAGGCAATCGTTTAGGCTAACGGAAAGGCCTAGGCAATCGTTTAGGCTAACGGAAAGGCCTAGGCAATCGTTTAGGCTAACGGAAAGACTTAGGCAATCGTTTAGGCTAACGGAAAGGCCTAGGCAATCGTTTAGGCTAACGGAAAGGCCTAGGCAATCGTTTAGGCTAACGGAAAGGCCTAGGCAATCGTTTAGGCTAACGGAAAGGCCTAGGCAATTGTTTAGGCTAACGGAAAGGCCTAGGCAATCGTTTAGGCTAACGGAAAGGCCTAGGCAATCGTTTAGGCTAACGGAAAGGCCTAGGCAATCGTTTAGGCTAACGGAAAGGCCTAGGCAATCGTTTAGGTTAACGGAAAGGCCTAGACAATCGTTTAGGCTAACGGAAACGCCTAGGCAATCGTTTAGGCTAACGGAAAGGCCTAGGCAATCGTTTAGGCTAACGGAAAGGCCTAGGCAATTGTTTAGGCTAACGGAAAGGCCTAGGCAATCGTTTAGGCTAACGGAAAGGCCTAGGCAATCGTTTAGGCTAACGGAAAGGCCTAGGCAATCGTTTAGGTTTAGACTTAAACAAGCCTTTTCCTAAACCTAAACCTAAAGCTACTGGTGAAAGTGTGCAAGAACATATCAACCGCAGCAATAATTATAATTTAGTAATAGCAAAAAATTTAAATATTGTTGTTAGGGTCCATATTACTTTTAGGGGCGTCCAACTTTCAGGTGAGTCTGTAAAACAGTAGGTTTAGATTCTAGATTACATATAAAAATCAATTATTGTTGTTACGGAGTGCATAGAGAGAAATCTGTAGCGTAAAGTTTCAACCAGATAAAGTCAATCAGATAAATGGTGTTTTTGACAAGAGTATGCAACTGGGTACATTCTGTGTAGACAAGAATGAATTCATCGCGCGATGGGCAATTATTGCGTAAAGTTTCAAAAATACGGTTACCGTTCTACCAGAGACGCAAGAACGATTTCTTTCTAAAGGCATCAAAAAGGGGTCAACAGCTTAGATCAAAACGGAAGGGCCATCAAAAAGGAGAAATTATTGTGCGTTCAAATCTGAGCGTGTTTGCACTACACTTCATGTGCGGTAACTTTTCAACCATAGGCCATTTAGTCATAAAGATGATACCGTTGAACTCATCTCGTTGAGATCTATAAGATAAACCACAATTCATTTCATTCCTATATAGATCCAAATACAGACCACTGCAAAAAATGGTGAATGAGATTGACTCTCTCCGAAATAGGCTTTTCCTGACTACACAAACTGAGTTAAAAGTCGACTCTGTCAGAGTCAAATTAAGTCGAATTTGACTCAAGCAAATTAGAATTCTGACTCAGTTTGTGTAGTGAGGAAAAGCCAATTTCGGAGAGAGTCAATTTGACTCACCGTTTTTTGCAGAGTACCTTCGCCATCTTTTCCAAGAGTTATCATATTTCAGGTTCTCCAAGCGCGTGTCACCCATCTCGAACGCTTGTCTGATTTAAAAGATAATCGAATTCAAGATTTAACCAGTCGCCTGGATTTGTTATCTCAAGAATTATTTCATCAACACAATTTAAACTGGACCGGGATGTTAAACGCGAACGCTGCCAGCAATCCTGAAGGAGCAACCGGTACGGAAACAGAACTCGAACCGGATAACAACGTTAATACAGCGCAAAGGCTAATTATGAACGGAACTATAACGGCAGATACCACTATTAATCATATAAATAATCATGTCAATGGATCAAACTAATGTTTTTGATATTACAAATTTACTCTTAATTGGCCACAAGAAATTTGTCAACAAAATCGGAGCAGCGACCGCCCTGTTCGCCGAAATTGAACGGCTCTTGTACACTTTCTTCATATTTTTTCAAAGTTAAAACATAAACTTGAGTTATAGGCGAAAACTTAACAGGAAAAGGTTTAAGCAAATCGCTTAGGCAAAGGCCTTTGGCAAAGTCTTGGCAAAAGCCTTAGCCTAAGCTTTAGGTTCAGGCGTAACTAAACCTGGTCCTAACCCAATGAAAAAGAGCGTTGTAAAAGCCTTAAGAAAAGTCTTAGGTTCTCGCATAAAAAATCCTGGCGAGTGATGCGAAATTTCCTGTATTTCCGTGTGGAAACAAAGTGTAAAGATTACCAAATAACGCAAAGATAATGTTACGGACGCAACTGTGTATGTGGAGCGAGGGCAGACAATCACAGAAATATTTACTAAATTCTTTAGAATAGATTTATAACAACGACCCTTGTACCTACACTTCTCGTGATATCGCAGATAGCCGACGGCTTAGGCAAACTTTTAGGCTTAAACATTGTTAGGGGATATCCTTGCATTCTGCAGGAAACTAAACCCTTAAAATATTTAATGTAACGAGCAACCTTCTGGAGTTTAAAATTCGTAATTCTTTTAGCGTGTAAAAGTGGGTATTCCACAAATTGAGAAGAAAGAAATAATCCCTCTTTGTGAGTACCCTTGTTGATCACTGGATTGATAAGAAGGAAATAATCCATCCTTGTGAATACCCTTGTTCATCACTGGATTGAGCAGTAAGAAATAATCCCTCCTTTTGAATACCCTTGTTCATCACTGGATGGAGAAAAATGAAATATCCGGCCCATATATAGAACAGGGCCGCAACAGTAATATAAGCATATTCCTAAGCCTAAGCCTAAGCCTAAGCGTAAGGATGAGCTTATTCCTAAGCATAAGCCTAAGCCTAAGCTTAACCGTAAGGATGAGCATATTCCTAAGCCTAAGCCTAGGCGTAAGGATGAGCCTATTCGTAAACCTAAGCCTAAGCCTAAGCGAAAAATTAAATCTAAAGCTTAAACTGACTCTATCGCAGCCCATCCGGAAAACGATCAGGCCCTGTTCTATAAATGGGCCATTTCTCCTTGTGAGTGCCCTTGTTCATCACTGGATTCGGTACGATAACTTCCTCAAAATCGTAGAAACCTCTCGTGTAATTCAAAACCCACCGCTTTGAACTTAGCTTGAAAATGCAAACGCTAAATGCTTACAACTAAGCCCCATCTATAAACACAGATATTGAATAAATTCTCACGCTTATTTCGGAATAACCCAGCGTTAATACATGCGTACCAGCGCCATTACTAGCGAGTTGGACAGACTAAATACACCGAAAGGGTTGTTAATCATTGCTTATACGGCCAACGCTACTTTAAGGACCGTAAGTTTAACACGTATTCCTAAGCCTAAGCCTAAGCATCGCAATATGTATATTCTCAAGTCTAAGTATAAGCCTAAGCAAAAATTGTAGTCTACCATCTGAGCATACTCTTTTTACACCCGTCCGGAACCGGGATAACCCTAAAAGTAACATGGGCCGATTATGTTGTACTGTAAACTGAATCCTGTCGGTTGCGTTGCAAATTAATGTACAGAACTGGTCCGTAAGAGTAGTATAAGCATATTTGTAAACCCAACGCCTAAGCTTAAGCGTAAAAGTAACGTCTATACCTAAACGTAGGCCTAAGCCCAACCCTGAACTTAAAGGCGTAAGGAAAAATACTTTAATGCTTAAGCTTTTATGGTCTCGTGTAAAAACGGTTTACCCTGATTGATTATCGATACATGGACCCAAATTATAAACCGTATTTGTAGCGAAAATCAGCTAAAATGATTGGTTCGAATGATTTACATTCACTTAAACCTACCGCAGGTCGCTATAGAATGCAGTGCTAATGTTATTTTCACGGCCGTAGATTAAGCATATTCATAAACCTAAGCGTAAAATAGTCAAAAATTTAATGCTACTCTATTTTAGTCGTGCGAGAAAATCGTACGGCGCTAAAAGTTTATATAACGTCGACCGAATGCAATCGCATATGCAACAATTGCATCGAGAAATCAAACGCAATTTTAGCATTAAATCTTACTACAGCCTTTTTATTTTATGTCGGTTCGGTTTACTGTCCGACCCCCGGCTTCTTTTGAAAGATTCATCCCTGACTGACCGTTTATTGGGTCCATTTTGAAATATATATTTTTTTATTTTATGTCGGTTCGGTTTACTGTCCGACCCGCGGCGTCTTTTAAAAGATTCATCTCTGGCTGACCGTTTGTTGGCTCCATTTTTAAATATATATTAACAGCCATGTATCCAGAAACCATGGTTGTACAGAGTAAAGAAAACTTCGCGAGAGAAGCGAGCGAGAAGCTAAAGGCTTTTCGATTTTATATGCAATGTAAATCATTTTGTGGCGATCCGGAGAAGTGAGACAATTTTAAAACGCCCACACTGTGGAAGTTTAAAATAAATTTTCCAATCTAACGCCACCTAACGGAGTTCTTCGCAGAGAACAGTATTATAAGCTTATTTCTAAGTCTATTAAGCCTACGCCTAAGCCTAAGCTTCAGAATGAGTTTATTCCTTAACCCAAGCCTAAGCCAAGCAAAAAACAGTCTAAATCTTAAGCTTATTCTATTCTAGTCCCGCAGAAAAACGTCCCGCCCCTGATCTTCACATGTGCTAGTATTTTTAAGCATAAACCTAAGCGTAATCGTGAGGCTAGCGTAAACTTAAGCATAATGATGAGCGACAAATTGCCGAATCGATAAAATTTCGGATTTGTTAATTGTTGAATCGATGAAATTTCGGATTACAAGTTATCGGGCGACAAATTGCCGAATCGATGAAATTTCGGATTACAAATTATCGGGCAACAAATTGCTGAATCGATGAAATTTCGGATTACAAATTATCGGGCAACAAATTGCTGAATCGATAAAATTTCGGATTACAAATTATCGGGCAACAAATTGCTGAATCGATAAAATTTCGGATTACAAATTATCGGGCAACAAATTGCTGAATCGATGAAATTTCGGATTACAAATTATCGGGCAACAAATTGCTGAATCGATGAAATTTCGGATTACAAATTATCGGGCAACAAATTGCTGAATCGATGAAATTTCGGATTACAAATTATTGGGCAACAAATTGCTGAATCGATAAAATTTCGTATTACAAATTATCGGGCAACAAATTGCTGAATCGATGAAATTTCGGATTACAAATTATCGGGCAACAAATTGCTGAATCGATGAAATTTCGGATTACAAATTATCGGGCAACAAATTGCTGAATCGATAAAATTTATGATTACAAATTATCGGGCAACAAATTGCTGAATCGATGAAATTTCGGATTACAAATTATCGGGCAACAAATTGCTGAATCGATAATATTTCGGATTACAAATTATCGGGCAACAAATTGCTGAATCGATGAAATTTCGGATTACAAATTATCGGGCAACAAAATGCTGAATCGATGAAATTTCGGATTACAAGTTATCGGGCGACAAATTGCCGAATCGATGAACTTTCGGATTACAAGTTATCGGGCGACGAATCGCTGTGACACATACTCAGAATATGCTCTATTGAATCTAATAGCAGGTGAAAAATACGTTTTTATAATGTGCGTTCAAAAAATAAGTATTCGTTATTTCAAATTTTTATATTTGTGTTTGAACATACTGGCAATGTTTTATGCTTTGAAAATTTGCTATTCATCATTATTTTTTAACCTTTATAGAGTGCCACATAGTGCGGTTTTCGCAAATATTGACCAGCTGGTCCATGTATAGAACAGGGCCGGAACAGTAGTATAAGCATATTTCTAAGCCTTAGACTAAGCCTAAGCATATGGATGAGCCTATTCGTAAGCCTAAGCTTAAGACTGAGCAAAAAATTAGTCTAAAGCTTAAACTGACTCTATTATAGCCCCTTCGGAAAACGATCCGGCCCTGTTCTATACATGGGCCGACCGGCTTAAAAATTGCGAGCAAACAAACAAAATTAACGATCATATAGAATGAATATAATGAAATCTATGCTGTATAGGTCCGTAGCTAAGGTGGACTCAACCATCCCCCTTGAAAAATCCCCATCTAGAAAATTTTCAACCCTGCTTGTAAGTTATTGAAATCATTTGTATGCCTCTCGGGACAAGTTTTTAGCCCCCTAGCAAAGTGAGCTGGCTACGGGCCGGATACTGTGCTGGCAAGGGTGTAGTCACGGCGGGTTCAGAGATCCACAGCCATATTAGATTTTTGTACCGAGACACAGTTTCAGCGTGCAACACAAATTGCCGTCTTATTCGAAAAAATCCTTGCTGCCCGTTGTGCATCTGAAGGCAATTTTGGATCCAATTTTTTTGACCCGGGCCTGTCTTCTGTACAATCTGAATAACTCCTGGTCACTTGCGGATCCACAGGGGGGGGGCGTTCGCCCTCCCGTCAAAAATTTTTTGTGTTAAAATAGCAAGCTCCCTAAAAAATTTTGGTGATAAAATGATACGGTTCCTCATTACCTTACAATTTTTCCGGTTCACAACAGTTACCAGCCCGCCCCTCCGTCAATAATTGTTGGATCCGCCTCTGGTCCAGGAATAGTTTTATAGTTACGCTTCCATTCATTTACAAGTTTCTCGCAGTTGTGATTGAAACGTTTTGAAGTATGCTGTTTGAAACACGAAAAGCATTCAGAGCGTTTAATGTGCTGTGACACGAGTCCTAAAATGTACGAGGATTCGAGTACATAAACGTTAGTGATGGACCACGGGTCTGATAATAAGTCATCTGAAGCGCTGGTGAAACCAATAACGTAACCCGATCTGGTGTGAGAACTAAAGGAGTTTGCCAGAAGTTACCAAATGTATAGTGTTTGCAACTTATCCTTTCATAGTAGCGTTGCTTATGGGTCATCCACGTAATACTGTCTACGCTACTGTAAAAAATTGTCCACACCCCTGGTTTCAAGGGCTGGACAAAACGACATTGTTCTTACAATGTTAAGACTTTACACAAGGTGTACCTAGCTAGTTCGTTTTGGCAGTAGTCCCTTCGAAGGGACTAAGGACAAATTAGACACTGTCTGGACACAGTGTCTGACATCGGGACGTCCGAAAAAGAGCTTGTTGACAGTCCACAGCCCGTAACTAGGGCTTGTTTTAAAAACGTTGCAGTGTTCTAAAAATTTTACTTCTTCTTAAAAATTAACTGCAACCAGTAATTTTTAAAAGAGGGGGCAGGAAGGTTTTTGCCGGTAAAAGATAGACTTGTAAGAAACGACCCCCGCCCCATTCAAGCAGAGCAGGTTAGAATATAATAACTCTGGTATACCAGAAAGTTAAACCCCGGTGTCCCTGTCGAAATTTTGTCGTGACCGGTGAGGGGGGGGGGGGCGGCGGCTGGGGTGTAGGTATATAGCTCCCGGAACCCTACACTGTTGCTCCCCCAGGGGAGGACGGGCGAGTGGGAACCCTTTAACGTCGCACACCAAGCCCAACGGTAGTTGCACCCTTCTTTCGCCCCGTGGTTGCGGCATACTCAATATTAAGTCTCTACAATAGTCCCTTCAGACAGACTCTGTGAAACAGAGTCCCTTGAAACAGACTCTTTAGATGACTAAACAGAGTCTGTTCTGGGACAGACTCGGGACAAAACAGTTGTCCTTCATATGACGCATTGACAGTGTAGCATGGGTATGGACGGCAATGTGACAATGTATAGGCTGTTTGGGAGTATGCGAGTTGTCCGGAAGGTCTATACAGGATATGGGTGACATTTGGACATGTCATCTAGTAACACTACAACTACAAGTGAGGGGCTCGTAAGTGGGGACAATTTTTTACAGTAGCGTAGACAGTATAACGTGGATGACCCATTATATATATATGTATATATATATATATGTATATATATATATTTTATATACATATATATATATATTTATATATATATATTTATATAAATGCGCTATTCACATGTTTTTCGGAAAACCTTATCGCTTGGTTGAATATAATGTCGAAGATGTTTGTTTTGGTTTATTGAACCACGTTGCTGTTAACGGCATTCCCACTAGGCTTAAACCTAAAACTCAAACGTAAGCCTAAACCTAAACGTAAAGCCTAAACAGAAGTCTAATCTCAAAACCGTAGCCTAAAAAGCATGTCTCCAAATCCGCGCTTACCGCAACGCAGAACACTTGGCCGTGTGGGTTCAACCAAAAACGAGACTGGCGTTGGAAGACAAATTCAACATTGAAAACTGCATTGGATCTGAAAGTTAACTTTTTTGAGGAATTTGAAGAAAAGCTAGTGTCAAGCGGGTCACTCGCTTTGCTCGCTAATTGTTTTAAAATTGGAACCCGAGGAGCATATGCTCGCAACATCGCTCAATATGGTGCACAACGAAGTTATTTTAATCTAAAGGGTCCGCAGTGGAAGTGACAACGTATTACGATCGAAGCTATTTTATTAACCCTTTCTTACATGAATATTTTCAATTTTAAACGACATATAAATTCAAGATAAGATTCGATCCCCAATCTCACTGGTGGGAGGCGTTTACAATGATCACTCAGCTATAGGAGCTTGACACTTGAACCTGAGGGGGCGTCTTGTAGCGATGTTGCATTGCGCAAACATGTTAGAATTGCTAAACGCCGCTCACAGTGTCTGCGTTACTCAGATATTACTTGTATTTAGTTGTTCACAGTATACTCTATGAGTTAAAGGGTTAAGCTCCAAATGTGAATTTTGTGCCAAGACTGTACATTTTGTGTTTCAGTATTGAAATATATTTGAATGCGTGTATATTCAAAGTGTGTCTTCATCTGTATTGTCGCAAACCCACCCACAAAACTTAGTGTTTTAATAGTCAAAAGGAAGAAAGAAAACCTCCCAAGGGCGCCAAAAAACACGAGGGGAGATGGGAGCCCCCCCGTTCCCTTTCTATGGACCCTGGCCCCATGGAACAAAAGCGCAAAAAAAACAACGAAACAAACGCTAGGAAAAACTAGCAACGCAAAGAGAGTTTATATGGCTCCCTTTATAGTCTTCTGCAAATGGTGCAGGGGCCCGTATCCAAAGTGAGCCAGGTTGGGGGGGGCACGCCACCCCGAAAAAGTCGACCCCCCTAGCAAATATCAAGAGAATTAAGCAACGGATAGCGCACCAAGAAGACAATTACATTATAAGGACAGGCATTCAAAAAAAACAAACATAACAACTCTAAAGACAAAGTATCAACCCAAAACCTAAAACAAACAAAACGCAAAACACTGGAAAAAACACGCCAACAGTAAAAAGAGAGCACCAAGCAAAAGTTCAGGCCTCAAACGTGGACAAACCGGCAGCACCGCGAAACAGAAAGGCACGAGCATGTCAAAGATGAAAGGCCGGACGGCCCAGTAGACAAGGGGACAGGGCAGAACGGTGCAGGCCTCGAATAGAAGGACAATCCTCCCTGTAAGAAAACAGCATGCTGTAAGTCATCTAAAAACCGCGCATGAGCACTGGGAAAAAGGCAACCTGGGCGGCACAACTGCGGTCGGCAACCACTCAACAAATAATAAGAAAAAAAAAAACAACAAACAAAACCCAAAGGCCGTAACAGTGTATAAACATATTCCTAAGTCTAAGCTAACGCGTAAAGCAGAAAAATTAATATCAAGCTTATAAGCTGAACTAGCAAAAAAATGGTCGGCCGCCGTCTATACATGGCCCAAAACTTGAAATAATGCAGCGTTAGCCAGCCAAGCGAAAAAAAATGAATTAAAAACATTATCATTTGTCCTTTAATTGTATTGAAATTTGAAAGTTTCACAGCGTTGGTTTTGAATAGGAATGCTGTAATAAACAGCGAAGCTACAAAAACCAGAAATTAGAATTTCAACCCAAGCTTCAGTATTCTTTATTTTTTCGCAGTACTGTAGTTACCCAAATAAGAGGATGTGGGGTAATATGAGGAGGGTCCCCATTATGAGACCCAATCAATAGGAGTCCGTATCCCTAATAAGAGCCCGTAAGTAAGGGGATACTTAGAGTTCTTAAACCCTAATTAGAGTTCACAAATGTCAATTATCGCTAATTGTAGCGCATAAATGTCTCCAGGACCAAATAATTTGAGTTTGAATCTTAAAGCGTACTTCAATTTTGAAGGTACATTTATTAAACGGATAGTTGCAGTATGTAGTGACTTGAATACGAGAGGGAATGATATTTATTTGGCCTCTCCAGAGGGTACCCTCCTGTTATACGGTTACTGACTGTTATTTATTTTTAACCCACGCGCCGCCAAGGTTATACTTAGAAATGTACATTCAAAATTTAAGTACGCTTTAAAGGTTCGACTTCAAATTATTTGGTCTTGGAGTCATTTATGCGCTCCAAATGGGGATAATTGTCATTGATGGACTCTAATGAGGGTTTATTGACTCTATCCACTTACGGACTTTTATTAGGGATACAGAATCCTATTGATTGAGACTCAAAATCGGGACCCCCCTCTTATTACCCTACGCGTTCTTATTCGGGTCACTACAGTACGTTAATATGGTTTACATAATCAGCACAAAATTTAGCTGGAACGACGCCCAAAATACGTCTCGTCGGAGTTGCGGCTTTAGTAATGTAGAGTGTGTTCGCCAATTAACACTTAAAAATCAAAATTGTAAGAGCCGAAGCCTACATGCATCGCATAGTATAAATTATAAGCCCGTGCGGGGTAATGTTTATTTTATAGCAAATTGTATCTTGTTTGAGTAAAAGTAAATAAGTTCCTTGTTAGGCTCGGGTGTGAAAGTGAACTTATTTGTGCAAAATGTGTAAATGAAGGCAGTGATATGCTGTTAACGCTCGTTGGCCAAATCTAACCGTGTCGGTTGTATTGCAAATTATGACCAATTTTCAGGAACATAAGCATATTCCTAAACCTAAGCGTACACTGCAAAAAATGGTGAGTCAAATTGACTCCCTCCAAAATAGGCTCTACGGGACTACACAAACAGAGTCAAATTCGACTACGCCAGAGTCAAACATGCGACTTAGTGGCTCGAATTTGACTCTGACGGAGTCGAATTTGACTCATTTTGTTTAGTCCCGTAGAGCCTATTTCAGAGAGAGTCAATTTGACTCACCATTTTTTACAGTGTATGCCTAAACATAAGCGTAAAGATAAACCTATACCTATTCTAAAGCATAAGCCTAAGCCTGACCTGTAGCAAAAAATAGTCTAAAATCTAATGCTACTCCATTGTAGTCCTGCAGGACAATGTTAATACGGCTCTAAAAGTAACATGAGCTGAATACAGTCGCAAATGCAACAATTTAAGTGAGAAGTGAAACGCAATTTTAGCATTTAGCAATATTTTTGCTCAACATATCAATCAGGGTGCAACCAAAGGTCAAAAATACCGGAGCCGGAGGTCAACGAAAATTGCCGGAGCCGAGGTGAGGCGAAATTAGGTAGCAAAAATGATGGTAAATTTGATAATTTTAGCCAATATCTGCAATATGTTGTTAATAAGTAGTTTGGTGTTTCGCTAATTGTCTGTGAAATTTCGCAAATTCTATCCTGAAAATTGTGACAAATTTAAAACAAAACGCGCTAAACGGATAAATTTTGTAAAATTATGCAAAAATTTTACTACCGAAATTGCCGGAATCTCCGACAAAAATTCTACCGGAACTGGAGCCGGAGACCGATTTTTGCCGGAGCCAGAAGCAGACCTCCGGTTGTATCCTGATATCAATTTAAAAAATTGCCTAAAACCCGTAGGGAATGGCCGGGTGTATCTCTTTGTGCCTAATAATTGGCGCCCTTAAACCCTGTGTAAAAATTAATCGCATGCAAACAGTTCCTTATAACATTTCTGTGGCCTGACAAAATGAAATCGACTATAGAAAAATTGATGCATCCAACTTACAGCTGAAATGACCTTTACTCTCCATTTTCATTTGCAGAAACAAAAGGCAAAAGTCGTTTATACACAGTTTCAGATCGCACAAATTTCTAACGGAAGGGCGAACGATGGTGTTGAACAAAAGTTCACGATCGAAGCGAACGAGAAGCCAAACGCTATTTTAGTACTAAATTGTAAAGCCAAAACTTTTCGGGTTTTATACCAGTTGCATGGCTCTATAGCTTGAATGGCGTCCAGTAAAGGCACCTGTGGGTAAACAACTTTTCAACCATGTTTTCAGGAACCAAAAACCACGAAGTATAATGTGAAAATATACGGTTTTTGAGGGTTTTTAGCACCCCCCTCATATTACATTAGTATTCAGTTAGCTTGCGTTATTTATTATCGGTCATTATTGTTTTATGTCTGCCGTCCCATGGTACTGTTTACGGATTAATCTTTTGTGCGTGTTTCATGGACTGTTTGTTTTTCTTCTTTCAAATCATGTCTTTGTTGGTCCATGTTAACTATACGGCCTCTGCTTATTAAGCCTAAACCTAAGCCTAAGCCTAAGCTTACGCCTAAGCCTAAGCCTGAACCTAGTCAAATAATTTGAAATACATGTCACACCTATATACCTGTGGGTGCTTAGGTTTACTTGATTTCGAACCAGATTACAGAGATGTGTGAAATTTTTGGCATTAAATTATGTTTGATTTGTCCTACTTCTGTGCCAATTTTGAGATTCGTTTTTCCACAAGTTCGACAGTATGCAAATCTATCACTATAACTGCTGATATATGATACACGCTAGGGTTCCAACAAAATTTCCAATTCCGCCTAAAATTCCGAAAAAGTTTGGGTTCCGATTCCGACTCCATCTGGCTTCTATTCCGATGCCGGAATTTCGATTTTTCGGTTATGAGTTTTTCAGCTGATTGAACTTAAATTGTGCCTATTGTTTCGTTTGTTTGCAAATCTGTTTTTGTTAGTAAGTATTCTCAGTAGCTGAGTAAATTATTTCGCTGATTGTCAACTAATACAGTCAGCTATGCAAGCAATTTTTACTGAAACTGTGAACAATACAGATAAACATAAATTATGTGGTTACTAAGCCTAAGCATAATCTTAAGCCTAAGCCTAAACTTTCCAAACTTTTATTCTCAAATCCCCCGATTTTCCAATGGTCAGGTCCCTATAATTAATATGGGTCATTCTGTTAAAACATTTTCCACAGCTCATAGATACTGTTAATGTGTACAAACTTAGCTTCTCCAGGACAGTTTAGGGGGTCCAAATGGTGATACTTGTTTACGTTTTTGCCACAAAAAGTACCCCCTCCACATATTAACATACATCACTCTTAAGCTTAACCTAATCCGGCGAATAAGCCTAATCGTAAATCTAAGCCTAAGCCTAAGCCTAAACATATAATAATGTATAAACAATACAGGAAGACTACGTGTCAGAACTATCATTTAATTTTCAAATTTTTGTCTCAATTTGCTTGTCTATTGCTTAGTAAATTCAGTGATTGCAGTTGCACTCGTTTGAACATACGTGAGCTCTTTTAGGTAACGTTAAGTATCAAGCAGGTAACAACATAATCAATACATTCAGAACTGTGATATATTGTTTGTCAGCTTGTATGGAAAAGATAATAGTCCTCAATTAATGGACCTTTTCAAAGGTGTCACTCTGTTATTTATAAATGAATCCTGCAACCCAATCATATATATTATATATGTTTATTTATTTATTTATTTATTTATTTATTTATTCATATATCTATAACTATATATATGTCTCGTTTTCACTGGCTATTTAAATGTCTCGATAATACAATAAAATCTGATGTTTATAGCTATGGAGTTCAGCAACTAAAACGCGTTAAACAGCATAACTAACATAATTATCTCAAATTGGGCTTGAAGTGTTGATGTATGGTGTAACCGGAGTTCTTCTGCCGGTTCCGGCGGAAAATCGATCCCCGGCTCTGGCTACACAGTTGAATTTTAGGCGAAATTGCCTTCAATTTGGGTTGTGAAATTTTCTGCTGTTTTTGTGTAAACGTTGCACCGTTCAGTGTGAGTTTGCATGTTCCTTTGCAGTTATTTTGAAAACTTTAAATTCCGAAAAGTCTCGGACATTGTAAAGAACAGGGACGAAACTGTATCACAAGCGTATTCCTAAGCCTAAGCCTTACCCTATGCCTAAACCTAAGCGTAATTCCTCCTAATCCTAAGCCTAAGCGTAAGCCTAAGCCAAGCAAAAAAATTGGTCTAAAGTTTAAGCTTACTCTATAGCAGTCCCACAGAAAAACGTTTCGCCCCTGATCTTTACACGATTCACAGTATCGAACAAAATGTAAAAAATATTTTTTGCAACTATATATGCATATTTTGGTTATATATTTATTTTTAAAATTCAACGTCAATTTTATGCTCTTCAGGCAATTGAAATCCAAGCTTTAAAAATTAAAGAGAGACCAAGCGACTGGTAGGCAATATATTATGATATTCGACCCTCATCATAAGCCTGTTTGAGAAGAATATATAACAACATACTCGCTCATGTGTAAAATTTTTTAGCTTTAACAAGACACTGCTTAATGGTACGGCATTAAGGCCCATAGCCAGCTCACCTTGCTAGGGGAGCTAAACATTACTCAGGAGGATCATACAAGCGTTTTTGATAACTTACAAGCAAGGTTGAAAATTTGCTAGAAGGCCAAAATTTTTCAGAGGGGTGGCTAAGTCCACCTCCACCGTTGGCCCCTACTCGGCTACCGGGCCTGCGCCTACTGCTAATTTGGTAAAAAGCTTCGCTGTGATTAATACTCTGTTAACTTATTCTTACCAACGGTTCATTCAGTTTTTCTTGAATTTAAAACTTTTTAAAGGCTGAAAAGCATAAAAAGTGACGTTTTGCTGAAGAAATATTTGTTTTCAGAAAAAATTATTTATTTAATATTTACACCAAGAAACAACAAAAACAAATAAGACTTGGGCAATTTCAAAAATTACAATTCCCTACTTAAAGTTCACATACTGTAGTGACCCGAATAAGAGAGGGGTAATAAGGAGGATCCCCGTTTTGAGTACCAATCAATAGGAGTTCGTATATACGTGATAAGAGGCCGGAAGCGGATAACGTCCGTAAACCTTAATTAAAGTCCATAAATGTATATTATCCCAAGCTGTAGTGCATAAATGAGTTCAGGGCGAAATACAGTTCCGTTCGAAACTTTAAAGCATACTTAAGTTTTGAAAGTACATTCCTAAGTATAGGCTTGCATTATCGCTTTAAGCTTTTGATACAACACAAATAAATGTTTGATTCAACGGATAGTTGCAATACCGTTTGTATCGGTAATGAAGGGTGGTAGAGGGTGGGTTAAAAATAAATAACAATCCGTAACAAAATAACCGGGGGGGCGCCTTCTGGAGAGGCCAAATAAAAATCAGTCCCCCGTCTTATTCGGGTCATTACAGTAGGCATATTTTTTGCTGAAACAGTTACTAGCCCTTAATAGTAACGGGAGATGAATATTTTTGCTACTCTACAGTTTAAACTGAACTTTAGGCGACGTACACGCTTATGCAGTACCTAGCTCAAACCACTACTACTAGTACCTAACCTGTGTTACTCCTAATCTTATCATATAAATCAGGTTCTGGAATACGGTAAGCCAAGACTATAAACATATGGTAAAAATTTGTAAACATTAACTTTAGTAAACATTTTGTATACCGCAATTTATCTTCCAAAAACCTATTCCCAGGTCTTAGACACAGTAGCCAGCGCGATTTGCCAGGAGGGTTATAAGGATTTCAGATGACTTACAGGCGAGGTTGAAACTTTTGACCCGTGTAAAAATCAGGAGCTGATCTTTTTTTCTGTGAGGTTGCAATAGAGTAAAGCTTAAACTTTAGACAATTTTTTGCTTAGAATTAGGCGTATGTTTAATAGGTATAAGCGCATTCTTGCACTAACGCTTAAACTTTAGGCTTAGAAAAATGCTTATACTACTGTTACGGCCCTGTTCTGAAAATTGGCCAAGCTTTTTAATGGAAGCCAACTTTTTTCCTTGGAGCAGAGCGCGTATTGGTACTCTGTAATGCTACGAGCCCGCTTAGACAATGTCGGATCCAATGTGGTGAATAAAGTCACGTGGCCGAAGCAAACGTAAATCTAAATTCATGCAAAATTTTAATTTTGATCACTGTTGGGGGGGTACAAAGCTTCGATAACCCCCATGTGGATCCGTTAGTTGCTGTTACATCCACAATTCTTACTCATAAAGATGAATGATTATAGTTACCTACGCATTGCGCCTGGGGGTCAATTACTTGCTGGTTAACAACGGTTTGCGTGCTGCATTTCTTTGGCCAGAAAACATTTTGGTGCCAGCTTTACGTGAGTAATTAGTCTTTATCAACAAACTATTAACTTTTCTCGCGCAGTCGAACTAAACCAGAAATACCTTAAAGCGAGCGCCTGAAGTTGGTTAATGTGTTTATAAGTTCGCAACCTAAAATGGCTTACAGACAACTGGTCAACGCAATCGCAACAGAACTGGGATGGTTTTCAATTTATACCCGGTCAGACCACAACATTACCATTAAACCAGCCGGCGTTTGCCCAAAAATAGTGAAATTTTGAAAATTTTTTGCCATATTTGAACATCTCATGAATTTGGTCTGACAGAAAACTGCACTCTGACCAGTAGAGGTAACAGAGTTGTGTATTTTCACGTCAGACTCGTCGCAAAGTTTTTCAAATGCACCATTATTAGTATTACAGTGTCTGTTATTAACCCTTTCTCACATGAATATTTTCTTTCCGTCTTTACAACCAACTTTTATCTGCGAAATTGTTAATTTTCACAAAGTATTAAAAGTTGAATATTCGATCTGAAATCTTGTCACTGCAAAAATTTACTAAATTAGGTAAAAATTTATATTTTGCAGCAAAAATACTACTTGTTGCAAAGACATCAGCGTCCGTTGCCCTAATACAAACAGGTCTCATGTTTAGAAATATTTAAATATTCTGAGTATTTTGCTCTAGGAACGCTTGAAGCTTTCACTAGAAGATTTAATGATGCGCTATACTTGTTGTACGGCGCTGTCCGTCACTATTCGTCAGCCGTACGGCACCGTTTGTCACCCGTATCGCGCCGTTCGTCACCTGTACGGCGCCGTACGCCACCCATACGGCGCCGTCCGTCACCGTGCGTCATGGTGCGGTATCGGACGCGAATTACTCATGTACCATATCGTATGATGATGGACTGTGAAGGAAGGCGCCGCACAGTGGCGGACGGCGCTGGACGTCATGACAGTATAGCGTTTCCCTTTGACATCATTTTGGTGATTCCATTTATTCACAGTATGGTCTATAATGTCTTGATGAATAGTTTCGCTCATGTAAAGATCAGAAGCGGACCGTTTTTTGTTTGCAGGACTGCAATATAACAAGCTTAGTTCCGTTGGCTTTTGAGATATCAAGAAAAAACAATTGTAGAAAGAAGAAACGATGAAAATCGGTGCAAACGTGCAAAAAAAGTCGTTAATTTCAAGCCTAACCATTTCCTGGCTCGCTAGATAACATGCCTATTGTTGACTTGATGATAGGTGTTGCCAAGAGTGGGTCCATGTTAGTTTAAGGGACGTCCAGGTCGCTGGTGGATCTATAAAAGAGCAGGTTTAGATTTTGGATTACATTTTTTGATCCGGCTGAGGCTTAGGCTTAGGCTTAGGCTTTAGGCTTAGGAACTCATTTTTGCAACGCTTAGGCTTAGGCTTAGGCTTAGGAATACGTTTAATCACGCCCCTTAAAGTAACATTGGCCCTTGATAGGTGTTTACCAAGAGTGTATGATGAAGAAGAGTATGCAAGCAACTGGGCGCATTCTGTGTAGAAAAGAATGTACCCAGCGCGCGTTGCATTTTTGGCCACCCGCCTGACTTGGGGGTTGGGGGGGTCAAAATTTTGAATAAACAGCATAAATACGTTGCAATCATATATCATCGTACATTCTCCGTTAACATTCTTAAAAGAGAAAAGCAAATAAAACGTGCATTAAAACTAAAATCGACCCCCTAAATAAAGGTTGGGTCGAGCAGAAACCCAACGCGTGCTGGTACAGTTTGTACCATGCACAGCCGAGATAGTTGCACACTCTTTTTAAGTATCATACACTCTTGATGTTACTAAATATTTGATAGCAAATATCTATATATTAAAGTTGGAACGCCCTGTAAGCATGTGAGACATGCTTGTCCGTTATGTGCACATGCAATATAGTGCAGTGCACTGCATGTATGCTAGCTGGCAGCATACGGTCGACACATATAGTCGACGAAAAATGCAGTTGGAGAGGCGGGCTGCGTAGCGCAGTGGTAGAGTGCTCGCTTAAGGATCCATAGGTTGAGAGTTCGATCCCCGCTCTAGCCCGCTTTTCCAGCTGCTTAGTACAAAGGTCTGAAGTCCCGGTTCCTACCTAGACTGACATGGGGCCACGCCGTGAGCGCAATGGTAAACTGCCGCGCTATGAACACGGTATCCAGTCGAAAATAGAATGGACGGTCAAGGGACGACCTTGTTGAAAATAAGGGCATGTAAGCATGTGAGACATGCTTGTCCGTTATGTGCACATGCAATATAGTGCAGTGCACTGCATGTATGCTAGCTGGCAGCATACGGTCGACACATATAGTCGACGAAAAATGCAGTTGGAGAGGCGGGCTGCGTAGCGCAGTGGTAGAGTGCTCGCTTAAGGATCCATAGGTTGAGAGTTCGATCCCCGCTCTAGCCCGCTTTTCCAGCTGCATAGTTAAAAGGTCTGATGTCCCGGTTCCTACCTAGACTGACACGCCCCATATACGTATTTTGGGCAATTTTCCGGATTATTTTGGTTACAATTAATTCTTAAAACATAAACGTAATTGTTCTATGAACAGAAAATATGCGTGAATATGTTTGTGTACTCTCTAACTTTTGCACATTGCGCACAACCGGCTGCCTAGTAAGCACTTATTTAGCAAACAACAATAACTAATTAGACTTTCATTGAAACGTTTATGATGACGTTTAGCTTGTGAGATGGGAACAATATCGCTCAAAGCTGCGATCTATGTTGCAACAATGGTTTTTGATGTTGTCTTGGCTTGTCTTTAATTTATTACTTTAGTAAACACAGCTACGTTGAGGCAAATCATAAAATAACAGGTGCAAAGCATAGTAAAACTGCTATATTTGACCTCCTTGACTGGCATTTCTTAAGGAACCGTGGCCAGCGAAGGGCTAAAAAGGCTTACATCTCCTCAATAGAAATTTTTTGACCGCTGAACAGTTTCAACTTGGGCTGTAAATCATGGCATGTCACGTGAAATAACCGTGTGCCCCTTCTGAAACTTTTATTAGGGCTTTCACCAGCTTGTTGACCCGGTTGCTGACGGTGGTTGATCCAGAACATTCTAAAAGGAGGGGTGTGTGCGAGATAAACAGCGGAAAAACACTCGTGAGTCAAGCAAGCAAAAAACGAAACGTCATTTTAAACCAAAATACAAAATTTTGCAAGTTGTGATCATCTCCTGTTTGTGGGGGGGGGGGGTTACGCCCGGGTGACACTCATGGATCAGCCAGTGGATTATAGGTTTCTAGATCTTTCTAGGGTCGCGATATACTTTTGATCACGTCTGGCGTCGTCCGGCGCCGTCCGCCACTGTCCGGCTCCATCCGTCACCGTGCGTTACCGTACAGTATCGTGCGCGAATTACTCACGTACGATACTGAACGTTGACTACCTTAGGGTTGCGCTATACTTTTGTTGACGTCCGGTGCCGTCCGTCACCGAGCGTCGGCCGACGGCGCCGTCCGACACCGCGTGTCACCCCTACGGCGGCGCCGTCCGTCACCGTGCGGTATCGTACGCAAATAACTCAAGTACGATACCCTGTAGTGACGGACGGTGACGCACGGCACCGGACAGGAGACGGACGGTGACGGACGGCACCGGACGGGTGACGGACGGTGACGGACGGCGTCGTGCGTCAAGTATAGCGTAACCCTTATTGTCAAATATTTTTCCATTCGATGTTGGGCTTTGTTGTTCATATATAATTCGTAAAAATATTTAGGTAAAGCAAAAGGCCAGTTATAAACAGTAGCAACATTTTAGCATCTGTGTATGGAAGCAGGCTTAAAGCTTACGCAAGCGCAAGGCTTGTATCTGCGTCAAGGGTTGCGCTATACTTTTACTATGCTGGATGCCGCAGCGCGTCGCCGCCGAACACCGCTGTGCGTTGCTGACAAAAATATAGTCAAAATCTATTTAGTGGTTTGTGGCAAATTTTAATAAAAAATTTATTGCGGCACATGACGGCGTCCGGCGGCGTGCGTCGAGTATAGCGTAACTCTTAAGCTTACAAAAACTATTAGCCGACAAACTCATAAAAATAGCGTTTAAATTGAGCTATTTTCTGAAGCAACGAAAAGTCGATGTTTTTCAGAGTATAAAGTCGTGTCGGTACTACTTCGTGTTACACCCCTGTCAAACTCGAAGGGTCCGGGTTTGGTCACCTGTTAGCGGCAAAGAAGAAACTCGCTACGGATACTGTACCCCATCACCTTGAGAGCAGGATACGGTCACCTACGGTCCATGTCAGGACTGATTTGACGTGTGATTTAAAAGTTTGGGGCTTTCGAATCGCGTTATTTGCACTCATTTGTCCTATCGTTCGTATCGCTCGTGAGGTTTTCCGTCATTATATATTGCGCCCTCGAGCATTTGCTCCGAGTTTTTGATCAGTTGCTGTGACCCTGGAACGGGACCTGTTTTACTACCAGTGGCGTATCCGGATCCGGGGGAAATGAGAGTGAGTCATTGAGCGATCCTGACGTGCTGAAAATTTTGTTTCCTGCACAGGTTCTAAATGTGCTCGTATAGCGAAATAGTTGAAAAATATCGCATGGATACAACACCAGTTAGAAAACAGTTGCGCCTATTCTAAACTTTAAACTACTGAATTATTTGCTAAACACATTGTGGAAACTGTAAATTTCGCCTAAACGTATGCTCTTCCACAGGGAAATCCTTGATCCGCCGCTGTCTACTTTACCTACCTGGTAATTTTAGTAAAAACCAAGAAATGCCAGTGCTAATTTATCGCTGCGCACCTCGTGTGACTTACCATTTTAGCTGTAATGTTAAATTAAGATAAATTTCATTTCCGTGTACGATCTGCATACTGTTCCCCTTGTATATGGACACAAAAATTGATTTTTGATTTTTATATTATATATGTATATAAATGTATATAAATATATATATATATATATATTTATATATATATATATATATATATATATATATATATATATATATATATATATATATATATAAACGTCAACCTCCAAATTATGAAAGCTAACCGTGTCTTAATTCAAATACAACCGGAACCATGGGTGTTTACCATGAAGTTTGGATTGGGAATAGCCGGCGTCAACATAAACGCCCAAACAACTCAGCGGTAAACCAAAATCGAAAAGTCGTTAGCAATTCATTAAGGCAGTGGCTTTGCCTCTAACACAAGAGAATTCGGAACCCTGTTGCTGTTTCTTCTCATTACACCGGTGGAACGACGATTGAAAACAATGTTGCCCTGACGTATCTAGAAATTTACTGACGAGGGCCATGCGATACCTAGTAGCGAACGCAAACCTCGTCAGCGGAGCAAGCAAGAAGCCAAACGTAATTTTAGTATTAAATTGTATGGGAAAAATTTAGATTTGACTCGTGTTTAGAAGGGGCGTGGTCCAGGTGGCCCCCACTCGGCTACGCCAGTATTCTTGACATTTTAAGAACGACCAAAATATACACCCCCTTCTTTAAGATAATAATCACGCATAAGTAAGCGTTTAACCCTGTAATAGCGCAACTAATTGACATCGATTTGTTACTGGTTGTGTGACACGTGGACCCCAAATTGTGAACCATTTTCTCCCTCTGTCATCATTTTAATGTCTATCCAATTCAAAAAAAAATTTTACATATCAACTAAAATAGCCAATTATATTTGTCTGGGGGACCAGAATGCTTTCTGATTGGAGGAAATGTTTATCTTGTCAGAGACATTATGGACGCCGGCAGCTAAGGGCCAATGGGACGTTGATGTATTTTAGCCAGGATTAGCTAAGTAATTTGTTCATATGGTATGTAGAATGAAAAATTTGAAAAAAATTTATCATTCGCCATTAGAATATTTAAAATTCAGGTATTGCAATTGCACATTGCAACGCGATATTCTGGTGAACATCTATGATCTGGGAACGTCTGTGAGCCATTTTTTAGGCAAATCATTATTTTTGTACCATTTTTTGGTTAAACCAGGCATTGAATGGCTTTAGTTACTGTAGTTTAAAATTGATAATTATACATCGAACCAAGGTGTTAAGCAACACTTTTGGGCAGGTTTGAATTTGACAGCAGTAATCAATCTAGTATTACAGGTCCAGTTTAGAGTATACGGCCCTTGTCTACCTTTTTTGACACGCGTTAGGGTTTGACTCAGGGTTAGGTTTAGACTAAAGGTTTCGGAGATCACTTTTCTAAATCTTAGCCTAAAAGTAATCCTTGTCTAAGCTTTTCCGGCCAATGGAAAGAACAGTGGCGGAACAGTATTATAAGCATATTCGTACGCCTAAGCCTAAGACTAAGCCTAAGCGTTAGAATGAGCATATTCCTAAGCGTAAGCCTAAGCCTAAGCCAAGCAAAAAATTAGTCTAAACGTTAAACTTACTTTTTTCTAGTTCCACAAAAAAACGTTCCGCCCCCGATCTTTACATGGGCCGCTGTTTTCAGAAGCGTAAACCAGCGCTTAACTTTAAGCCTCATTTTTAAATGTGGCTGAAAATTAAACACAAGTACATTGATCGTCGTTTTAAACGCCAGCTTTCGCGTTTAAAACAACGTAATTCAAAGCACTAAACGCTTTTGTTTACGTTTGTCAAAACGCTATTTTCGCATCAATAACGCTATTTTTTCGACTCGCGAAAACTTTTTTTGTATTCTTGAAACGTTTTTAGATTAACATTAAAATTCGCGTATTCTTCGCCACATCGTTCATCAAGTGATGGCCACAGCTACTGTGTTTTATTGAGAAATTTTCATTTCTTTTGTTTTGTTTACCGGAAAAACAGTTGAAATATTAATAGTGGTTAACCGGAAATTATGCAAATAGACTGTTTGCCTCAAAATATAGCGAAAATAATCAGTTTTCGGCTACACAACAATATAGATTTAGCCACTCTTGCCTTGAGGCATTTTGAACTTTTCGGTTTACGGCAGTCCCGTAGCCAACTCATCTTGTTTAGTGGAGCTAAACAAGTCTGTGTGAGGAGCATACAAGGGTTTTCGATGACTTACAATCAATGTTGAAACGTTTTTACTGGGAATTCTTGCAGGTGGGACATAATCCGTGGCTTCCTTCCGGTGCTACAGGCCCGGGTTACACACAGTACTTTTGATCCAAAAGCTAACCTGTTGAGGTCTTTGTCCATGGGACAAAAAATGGATTTATACACTGCAAAAAAATAGAAACAAACTGACTCCCAAGAAAAGGCCTACGAAACCACACAAACAAAAAAAAACCACCCCGCCAACAAACCACAGCACCCACCCCCCCCCCCCAAAACCTAGCATGTGTTTACTACCGGCGGATCCAAGGACTGCGCCACTTTGACCTCGACCAAAAATAAGAGATCAAAACCAATACATTATAAGGATTTCGTACTAAATTTGCGTTTGGCTTCTCGTTCGCTTCGCTCGCGATCTTGTTTACCATTATCACGCGGCCTTTCCAGGTCAAAAATTTCTTATTGCCATACAAGGTTTTCGATGACTTTTACAAGAAGAAATGTGAACATATTGTGTATAAACATCGAAGACGAATAATTAAATAGTTAGCTAATAGTAATTTGCATATTAGCTTAATTAGTAAAGCCTTGAGTTAATGTTTTCTGATATTAATTCGCAAATCACTGATTCGCTAGCTGAATTGATTAATCAGTTCATTGGAATTCTACAGTGAACGCTAAAGAAAGCAAAGCAAACGTTACAAAAAACTATATGCTTAAGACAACTAAGTTTCGTTTTTATTGCTGATTATTTGTTTGCTTTATAGCGTCCGCTCACATGAAAGTCGTGTTTTTATGGCTTCACTGACTTGATTTTTAGCGTATTTGCATTTTCTCGTTAATCTTCTTTGAAAAATAATCATTCTTGCAGTTTTCGACTGTTTTTCTCATGTTTTTATTGAGGAAAAATATGCGTAGCAAACATTTTCAATTGGTGACAGGCGTTGTAAAACAAGGCCCTATAGCCAGGTTACCTTGACAGGGGGGCTAAGCATTTTGCTGTAGGACCATCTTACGGTTTTCGATGACTTTTACAAGCGAAGTTGAATGTTTTCTAAAGGGGGTCAAAATTCTTCACTGTAAATTTCATTGAGTTGATTTTAACTCAGAATGAGTTAAATCACTAAGTCTGAGTTAGGACTATCAGAACTCTGAATTTTGAGCTGATTCAGTTCATTCTGACTTAATTGATCAACTCACCCAGAGTCAATTCAACTCGGAGTGAGAATCAACTCAATTCAGAATGAGTTAATGTTTATACTGATTTTAATTCAGAAGTAAACAACTCGCGAGCTGAATTGATTAATCAACTCATTGGAATTTACGGTGTTCCAACAGGTGGCCTGAGCCCCCCTGGATCCCTATTTGCTGCCAACCCGCTTGTAACTTAGCAACTAGCGCATGATAAGGTTCGAAATTTAGCACATATTTAATACTTAAACTAGCCCAGTTCTATGTAAATTTTTGATCAACAGACACCGCAGTTGGCGTGTTTGAAAATCTATTACACTGTAAATTTCAGTGAGTTGATTTTAACTCAGAATTAGTTGAATCACTCAGTCTAAGTTATGACTATCAGAACTCAGAATTTTGAGTTGATTCAATTCATTCTGAGTTAATTAATCAACTCACCCATAGTCAACTCAACTCAGAGTGAGAATCAACTCAACTCAGAGTGAGCTAATGTTTACTGATATTAATTCAGAAATAACCAGCTCGCTGAATGAATTGATTAATCAACTCATTGGAATTTACAGTGTACTAACTGGTGATAGGTGCTACACACATGTGCGAATCAGGCAACTATTTTCAAACTAAATATTCAAAACAAGAAACTCTCGGTTACAAATCAAACCTCATCATTTATTGACTATCAGATAGTTTACACGCTGGAAAACACGAAGGTTTTCAACGTCTTGTGGAGATTTTGGTACTACGAACGGGTATAACAATTAATTACACTGCATCATGTAATATTTAGGCTAACCAGTTTGCGCTGTGAGTTATGCTCACAGTACAGGTGGCAGCAGTCAATATTGAAAAAGGTTCATTCTTTACCCCCTTTAACTCAGCTATCTTAAAAACGATTAACTTGGAAATTCCAAAACCACAATGATCCTCGTTATAAATTTCTAGTCGTGACGTGGACCTTACCAAACCAACGGTGTTGGATCAGCTCTATGCTCCGGTGAGGGTCGTGGCCTCGTAGACAAGGGGGCCCTGGGTGGGTCAGCACGCTTAAAAATGTTGGCCGCCCTAAAATATTTTCAACTTTGCTTGTAAACGCCAACGAGTCTTGTATTTTCGATCCGGCCCACGCCGCTAGTTTGCGGGTATAAACTTGTTATTGTGCTTTGAATGAGTTAGAATAAAATCGAAACCGTATACCACTACTGTTCAATCCTGGCCCATAGCCAAGGGGGACAGGGGGGATCAGCCTCCGCTAAACGAGTTTTACCCCCATAGCAAATTTTCAACCTTGCTTGTAAATCGTCGAAACCCCTTGTATGCATTGGCTGAAAAACGTTTAGCCCCCCCCTCCCGATCAAATGTGACCTGGCTCCGTATCTGGTTCAACCATGCGGTTTAATTGAATGGCATACAGTTTTAATCACGTTGAATTTGACGTTGATGTAAACGAATCTGGCTTTATTCGAAACAATTCAACCATACTCCAGATACTTTTCGACATTCGAATTCAGCTTTCAGTATATTAATGTTAGTTTGCCTAATATTTATATTTTTAAGTTACAGGATTAGCGAAAATTTACAGTGAAACTAAACGACGCCTGCATTTTAAATTTTTTAAAATTTTAAAAACTTTAAAGGTACGGTGATTATTGCTTTAATCAAGAGTTGATAATACTTTTAGACAAGAGTATGCAACTGGTCTGCGCTGTGCATGGTGTAAAATGTACCAGCAAGCGTTGCGTTTTCGCCATACCCCCCTTATTTGTGGGGAAGGGGGGGTCGATATTATTGAAAGCATACAAATAGATAGCGTTTAAAAGTGTAATCAGCGCAACCAAATAAAATGTTAAATAGTCAAAGTGAAGACAATCGTTTAGCTGTACCCGTCTAATTAAAAGGTGGACGGCTAAAAACTCAACGTACGCTGGGTAGATTCTTTTGTACACAGAATGTGCCCAGTTGCACGCTCTTGTTAAATAGCGATTATTTACTCAGCTTAATTAAACTTGAATATCAGTTTATGTAAAACTTAAATGGCTGGACGGACTAACTAGACTAGAATTTTAAGTTTAACTTAAACTAACGTGTATTTAAGTTTAACACGAGTTTAGGTAAACGTATTTTCAGATTAAGCAACAATTGCAGCCGTGTATCTAAGAGTTCAATAAGTTTAGCTTAAACTGAAAATATGCAAAATTTTAAATGAGTTAAAGCATAAACCTACCTGTTAGTTTAGTTAATCTAAAAAGCTAGTTTAATTCTTGTGGATTAGCTTACGCTTAGATCAAGTTAGTTTAAGCTTTTAGAGAGCGCATAATGACCCATGGACTGCTTGGACAATAATATACAATTACAGGGTACATTTTCCAGGAAATGGTACAATTAATATTATTTGACTCGCATAAGCAACGGTCGTAAAGAGCTCAAATATGCATAAAAATTCAAAATCCAATCATGTCTGTCGAAAATCGGTTGAGATACAACGGAAAACTAAAACTCTCTAACAGTTTTAAACTAACTCGTCTTAAGCTTAAGCTTATATTAATCAGTATTAAACTAACTTTTTACATTAACTTAACTAACTGGAAGGTTAAGATAAAACTCATTTGAAATCTGGCATTTTTTTAGTTTAATCTAAACTTAATAGATTCTAAAAACTGCATAGTTTCTGAGCAGCACTTATACTTTAAACCAAAAATAAGCTTAGCTTAAACTCGCTCTTTACACTAAAAATATGTTAGTTTAAATTGAACTTAAAAATCTAGTTTAGTTTCGTCCGTCCAGCTATTTAACTTTTACTAAAACTCATATTCAAGCTTTAGTTAAGCTGTAATTTAAGTTTATGTTTTTACAGAGAATAGCTAAAGTATTAATGACATTTAGGATCACTTGTAGAAAATCGTCATTATTTCTTCACTAGAAATTCATGCAATCGTTTCGATAAGGCAACAAAATTAAAGATCAGTCTCTCGCTATATATCTATCATAAATCAAAATCTTTACATTCCTATATATATGTATATATACATATATGTGTAGATTGATTGGGTTACTACTCCA